>CAUYQG010289716.1:0-28788 GCA_963574415.1 Tarsius wallacei
GCAGGCCTGAATATTATATCACCATTTTCTTAAATTATAAAAAAAAGGCCAGGCTCGGTGGCTCAGTCTGTAATCCCAGCACTTTGGGAGGCTGAAGCAAGTGGATTGCCTGAGCCTGAGGGTTTGAGACCCACCTGGGCAACTTGGTGAGACCTCCTCTCTACAATAAATCAAAAATTAGCTGGGTGTGGTAGCGTGCACCTATAGTTCTGGCTACTTGGAAGGCTGAGGAGGAAGGATCGTTAGAGCCCAGCAGGTCGAGGTTGTGGTGGCCGGGAGCGTGCCACTGCACTCCAGTCTGGGCGACAGAGTGAGACTCCAACTCAAAAAAAAAATTATGAAAAAAAAATGATATAAGTAAATATTCAAAGTGACAAGGAAAAGCACCTTAAACAAAGATATGACATGAATTTAAAATAACAGACAGATACCTTGACACACGGAAATTTCTTTATAGATGTAAGTTTCTCATACAGAAGGGTTTAGCCTATGTTCCTGGAGAGAACACAGAGGAAACAATCCCCAATGGTCCCCAGAAATCCACTCTCAGAGATAGACTTCAGATAGCAAAAGACAACAAAAGTCCCTTAAGGATAGAAATTTTAAAGACAAAACTCCCCTAACAGCCTGACAAATTCAGAAGGAAGAGTGTCCTGCTTAAAGTCTTAAGTGTCTCAGATTCCCAGTCTTTTCAGACTGATCACCTGACAGGAGCCTGAAAATTCACACCCTTCAGATGACAGAGACCAAGAAAGCATATCCCCTCATGGTCACAAAGTCAAGCTCTCAAGAACATAAAACAAGACAAGAGGGAAACCTCATCTGTTTTTTGTTTCAGGGACCCACAGCAACATCAGTCTTAACAGACACCAGTCTAGTCAAAATTGTAAAATTGGCAAGTCTGCTAGACCGACTCCCACAGCAGGTTCACAGGGAATCTGGAACCCTTGTTATACCTTAGGGTGCCCTCTTTATGATGAACACAGAAAGACAAAGGAAAATGGCAACAAAAAGTTATTTCCAGAAGGAAAAGGATCACACAATATGAATATTCATATCACAAGGTACCAAAATTACACCAGTGTCACTACAACCCAAGACTAGTCATACAGATCCTTTTTTCCCATTAATCAAAACCTTGCAGATCAGACAGTGATCTTTACCATCCTCTTATGAGAGAACACACACAGAGAGAAGCTAGGGGTCTGGTTGCTAAGAAATTTTTGCCCCTTTGCCAGTAAAACAGGCTCCTGGGTTCCCTTTACTATTGCTTCCAGAAGAAAAGAGCAACTTCGGTCGCTGACTGTGCCAAACTTAGGACCATGTTGACGCTCTAAAGCAGGAGTCTCCAACCCCCAGGCCACCAGTCCACGGCCTGTTAGCAACCAGGCTGCACAGCAGGAAGTGAGCTGCCTGGGCAGTGGGCAAGTGGGCGAAGCCTCATCTGTATTTACAGCAGCTCCCCATTGCTTGTACTACCATCTGAGTTTCCTCCTCTGTCAGATCAATGGAGGTAATAGATTCTCAAAAAAGTGTGAACCCAGCCGGGCTCCGTGGCTCAGCCTGTAATCCCGTGCTTTGGGAGGCTGAGGTGAGTGGATTGCCTGAGCCCACGGGTTCGAGACCCACCTGGACAACTTGGCAAGACCTATATCTCTAAAATAATTCAAAAACTTAGCCGGGCGTGGTAGTGCGCGCCTGTAGTTCCAGCTACTTGGAAGGCTGAGGCGGAAGGATTACCGGAGCCCAGCAGGTCGAGGCTGTGGTGGCTGGGAGCGGTCACTGCACTCCAGTCGGGCCACAGAGTGAGACTCCATGAACTGCTCATGCTAGGGATCTAGGTTGCACGCTTCTTATGAGAATCTAAAGCCTGATGGTCTGAGGTAGAGCTGAGGCAGTGATGTTAGCACTAGGAGTGGCTGCAAATACAGATGAACATTAGCAGTGAAGTCTGACTGCACATTCCCCTCTGAAAATTCACTGTTGTGAAGCAGATTGCTTAATGTGAAAAAAGTCAAAATCTTATTTAACATGTATACATGGGAGTTTTCATTATGAAGACCCAACTCTCTAATGAGTTACAGAAACTTAAATGCCAGAAAGAATGGGCGCTTGGATGGGATGGGGAAGAAGAATTCTATTGAGGGGAGACAACGAATTCAGAGAATGAATACAGGGGGAAACAGACTTGTAAAGAGTTCTCTTTGTTAGCAGAATGAACCTGAGAGACAGGCATTATGTTGTGAAATGGTGGTTCAGGTCTGATTGCATTTTTCCTCTCCCTTCCTACAAGAAAGGATGTGTTAACAGGGAGAAGAAGCAGCTTTGGGAGAGACCTTGAGGGAAGATGTCATATTTTGGGGTACTGGCTTCTGAGCCCCAACATGCATTTCTTAACTCTCATTATTGTTCTCAGTAATGTTCAAATGAGATTTACAAGTCTCAGGTAAAGAAGGCTAACAATTATCTAAGGCATAACAGGTCTCATCTATATGTTTAAAGGAAAATTGTATAGAGTTGGCACATAGTATTTGGCACCACTTTTTCATGAAATCTGAGATTATGATTATATGAGCAATTTTCCTCCTTATAGATGTAAAAAAAAAACACAATGAATTTCAAGCAGAAATTTATTAGAATCGTGTATAAGCCAAATTCACTCAGTGATCACATAAAAATATTATTGTCAGAAAAGGGGTCATTGATGTGCATACTTTCTATATTTAGATAACTGAAGCCATATGTTCCATGACTAAAAATGAAATTAAAAAGTAATACCTATAGAAAAGGGCCACATTTTCCCCTAGGTACTGGCAGCCAAAAATAGCTTGGTATGATTTCAAGGTGAATGAAGTTGGTATGTATTTAAAGAGATAAATGTGATTTCATATTTAAGGCTATATAATAGTTTTAGAGCTGGAATAATGGTCTTAGTCTGAGTCTGGCATTAGCAGAGAGTTTGGTTTTATATTATCTGTTATTTTAAATACATTTGTAATTTCTCAATGTCAATGAGCTATAGGAAGGTTATATAATCTTTATTTTCCAAGTAAAGAAGCAAAAGTTTTAGGGCTACTGGTAAAATTTCCTTTGAAGGTGAGATTTTGCTCAACACCAGGCCATAGAACTACAACTTAGAAGTCACTTCCTAAAGCTATTTTTCTTTTGAATATTTACAAATCTCCACCAAACTTATTATTATATTCCATATATAGCATCCATATATTTCTTTGTACAAATTTTTAAATTGCAGACTTTAAAATCTAAATATTTAAGCCTTGGATTCTATGAGACAAGCAAAGCACCTAAAATTTTGTGACAACTATATTTTAATCAACTTTGTTCCCTTTGCTCCCAAATCAGCCAGTTAATCAGCAAAGAGGCTGTCCTCTTTGGATCTTTATCAGCTACACTTTCATCCTGGTGGAAATGGGTCTTCCCTCTGGCTCCATCCTCAATTCTTGGCTCCATCCTCAATTCTTCGTCCTTATTTTATGGCACAACCACATCCTTTTCCATGATTTGCCTGCTTGAAGCTCAGACCTATACTCTGTCTTTCCCCTGTTCTTCCCTGACAAGCAGGGCCACTGCTTTGCCCACACCCACTGGCCAACTGGCTTTCAGGTTGGTTTAGCCAGAGGGAAACACTGGAGAATAATCGGAGTATTGGAGGAAGGGAGAGGCCAGGGCATTTCTCCCTCCCTGGCTCTGCCTCCAGAGTTCAGTGGCACCATCTCAGCTCATTGCAGCCTCGACGTCCTGGACTCGGGCAATCATTCCGCCTCAGCCTCCTGAATAGCTGAACTACAGGTGCATGCCACCACACCCAGCTAATTTTTTGACTTTTTGTAGAGACAAGGTCTTCCTATGTTGCCTAGGCTGGTCTTGAACTCCTGGACTCAAGCAATCCTCCTACCTCAGCCTCACAGAATGCTGGGATTATAGGTGTGAGTCACTGACCCAAAATATTTATCAAAAATATTTTGATAAATAGTATCCACTATTTTATTCCTTAATAACAGTAAGACTGTGTAATAAAGGCTTAGTTATGATGAACATTGGAAGATGTATTAAAGAAGATTTGTTGGGGATCAGAAGCCAATATCCCAAAATATGGTGTTTTGCCACAAGGTTTATTCCAAGATACTTTCTCTCCCAGTTATCTCATCATCTATTTCAAGAAAGAAGAGAATGAGTATAATTAGATCTGGCCCAAACATTTCACAACATAATGCCTGTCTCTCAGGCTCATTCAACTTCCAAAGAGAACTGTATACAAGTAATTCTCTTTTTTTCACGTCCATTCATTCTCCCAACCATTTGTTGCCACTCAGTAGAATTCTTCCTCCTAATTCCCTCCCCCAATAACCTGGGGATTTCAAGACTCCATTCTTTCTGTAACCTGGGAATAGTATTTAAGTTTCTGTAACTCACTGGGAATCTAGGTCCTGATACTGAAGACTTCTGTGTATACACATTAAATAAATTTGTATGCCTTTTCTCTTATTAAGCAATCTGCCTCACACCAGTGATTTTTCAGTGACACTTTAGGGGGCCAACAGCCATGGTCCCCCACTTAATATCTTAAAGTTGTGTTAATTTAGACCCTACTGTTTCATATTTATATCCATATATATGTAACACACAATGCATATGTGTTTAGGGGTAGGACTACTTTGCTTCTGTTTCCAAAAGCAAAATAAAATATCATGTGTAGATCAAACCCAGCCCAACAATTAATAAAATGTGACATTTAAAAACTGAAAATAATATTGTGTGTGTGTATATTTATATATACACATATATTTACATATATATATATACTTTATCCCACTTTATCATGTTTTCCCCAAACTTCTCTTTCTAACTCCTACTAACATACTGTTCACAAGACAAACTGCATGCTTTCACCTCTTTACTCCCTACTCATTTCTTAACTTTTAGAACCCCAGATATAAGCCACAATCTTTTACAATGTAATCTTGGAAGTAACATTTCACCATTTTTGTCATATAATTTTGGTCACACAGACCAACCCTGATACAAATGGGAGGGGCCTATAGGAGCCTGGGCTCATCAGAGGCCACCTGGTAGGCAGGCTTCCAGGAACAATAGGAGTTAACATCCGAACATTTTTTCCCCCTAACTTACCTCCAGCACCCTGTATCTGTGTGCAGTAACTGACATGAATGGAGATATATATATATATATGTTCTATAAGTAGAAAGGAAAGGGGAATTTTTTGATGGGGCAGGAACTAGGGAGATAGCTGAGGAAACTGGAAGAAATGCTTTGACATCTTGGGTTGATATAGAGTCCTGGACTGAATGGGTGGCATTGCTATCAATGGGGCACAGGCTGGCAACTTCCTTTTCACAGTTTCACACAGTGAAAGAATACACAGAAAAATTTTGTGCACTTTCAAGTGAAGGTGAGGCCTAGAAGAGAAAGGAGTTCTGAGAGTCTGTGAAAGTCTGTACAAAAGAAGTGCATTCAGGTCCAGATGACAAAGATTAGCACAAGTCTAACAAAGAACTGACTTTCATCCATGGAACTAGGACCACACCAGTCCCTAAACCTCTGGGATTAGAACACTTGACAATCTGTGTGATTCCCCATTTAGGGACCCCAGAAATCACTCCCATAGTGATTCCCAGTTAAGTTCCTGCTTGGGCAGGAATGGAAGAGATAAGTCACGTAACAAGGACATAAATGCAAATGTGAATTGATTTTGTAGACTCAGGTAGGTAAGGTCGGGCTAGCAATCGCTGTCTTGGGATTCTCACTTACATTTTAAAATTCCAGACCACGTGTATACAGATGACTCTTGAATATGTATCTTTAGTCTCATTCTGTCTTGCAAACCTCAGAGCAGCCTATTGAAAAGCCCGTTGGACATTTTTTGCCAACTTCCCAGTGGCCCCTCGAACACATGACAAAAATCAATATTTGCTCCTCTGCCTAACATTTTTATTTCTATTAATGATACTATCATTCTCCTAGTTGACTTTGAATTTTTAACCCATTACTACTTCCTTTTTACCCAAACTTCCTTGGATCAGTAAGGGTGATTCTGGCTGTTAGGAATAAAAACTGTGTCTCAAACTGACTGAATCTGTAAATAAATGATTATCTTGTATAACTGCAAGCCCAGAGGCACTATGGAAGACGGAAGAGAAGAAAGAAGAGAATCTAAACAGCTCAATGACATCAGCAGTGACTTGGATTCTTCCAACCTCTGTACTCTACTGTTTCATCCTAAGTCTTGTTCTCTTTGTGGTCACATGATACTTAAAGTGACTATTAGGGCATTACTCCTTGTTCTAGCTAAAGAAAGAAACTATGTTCACATTAGGTTATAAATATTTTTTCTTCCATCTGACTAGGCCAATTTTGCTTACAAAACTGTCTATGAATTCTAAAGAGTTTTCAGGTGAAAGCTATGTCCTAGTTGACTTGAACTAGCAAGAATCCCCCCAGGAAGGGAAGGCAGTTAGAGTCATATCCCGCCACAGTATGTGAGGGACACTTGGACACCTAAACACAGTCATGTTTCTATGAGGAGGAAGGTATGAGTAGATGCCAGCTCAACCAGAGTGATTAATAGGATGACAGAGGCCGGGATAGGTGGCTCAGCCTGTATACCCAGCACTTTGGGAGGCTAAGGTGAGTGGATTGTCTGAGTCCGCAGGTTCAAGACCAGCCTGGGCAACTTGACGAGACTCCTCTCTACAATAGATAAAAAATTAGCTGGGTGTGGTAGCGCATGCCTGTAGTAGTTCCAGCTTCTTGGAAGGCAGAAGGATTGCCTGAGCCCAGCCAGTTGACACTGAGGTGTCTGTGAGCTGCCACTGCACTCCAACCTGAGCAACGGAGTGAGACTCCAACTCAAAAATAAATAAATAAATAAATAAATAATCAGGAAGAAGATTGAAAAAAAATAAAAACAAGATGACAGATATCATAGTCAGATTGCTCTCTCATTGTCTCCTTAAAGTACAAATCTGATAGTATCACTATGGCTCTTTGTTGTCTTAAAAATAATAATTAAAATGTCTTTCTGCTGAATTCACTTTTCCTTCATAATCTGGTCCTAACAGCCCTAAGGCTGAACATTCCTTATACTCCAGCAAAACTAGGCCACTCTTTCTCCTATATGCTCTACTCTATCTCATGTTTTTGATTTTGTGATTTTAATGTTTCCATTTGGAATCTCCACCCATTTTTTTTTCTTTTTTCTTTCTTTTTTTTTTTTTTTTTTGAGACAGAGTATCACTTCTGTTGCCCAGGTTGGAATACAGTGGCACACTCACAGCTGTTGCTGCAGCCTTGACCTTCAGGGCTCAGGCAATTCTTTTGCCTCAGCCTTCCAAGTAGCTGGAACTATAGGCACACAACACCAAGCCCAGTTTTAATTTTTTTTTTTAATTGTAGAGATCAGGTCTCGCCAAGTTGCCTAGGCTGATCTTGAACTCCTGGGCTCAGGCAATTCTCTTGCCTCGACCTCTCAAATTGCTGGGATTAAGTGTGAGCCACCACACCCAGCCTTTCCAACTTCTGTTTCAATCAATTGCTTATACTTCTAGAATGGTGGTTTTCAAAAGTAATTAGATATTATAACCACCGAAGAAATTTTTTAAAAATTACCTGTACTCAAGAGCCATAGAGCTTCTGGTTTCATTGATCTGGGAAAGGGAATAGTCACAATTTTTTGTCTGTGTTTGTTTGTATCTTGTTTTGGGTTTTTTATTTAAATCTCTCCAGGTGATTCTAATGTTCAGCCAGAATTGAGGACTATTACTCCAGAAAAAATGAGTCATTTCTCACACTCAAACGGAGGCAGATCTGTCTTGCTCTTAAGCTTCTGCAACATTTTCACTTTCCTATTGATTTCTACTATAGGTATATGTGTGGCTGACTCTACAATGCTCCCAGATTTAAACTCTTTGAGGACAAGGTCCCTGCCATATTATCTACGGCAGAGTCTAGTTTATAATAGTAAATTCATGAAACCTAAATACAAAAACATAGATATATTTAGAATAAAACAGCCTTTTCAAAAATAGAAGAAAGATGTACATTTTGTCAGACTGTTAGAAATTCCAAATAGTTTATCGCCATCATCTCTGGTACCTCACTAAAGAATGATTAGGAAGAGAAAGAGTTTTGTTATGATATATACAAATTAAGCTTTGTTACCTGTTGTCATATTTGATAGGATCTGCAGGTCCAAAATGACTTTTAACTTCACACATCATAACCAGTTCTTTTCTGTACACATATATCCATCTAGACTTACTTTTTAAAGTCAAAGATTCTCAAAGGAACACAAAGTATTAAGTGTTTACTCTGTGCTAAGCCTTTTTCAAACATTATCTCATTTAAATCTCAGAACAATCTTCTGAGGGAGGTACTATCATTGCTCACTTTACAAATAAGGAAATTGAAGGATAAGAAACGTATGCAGTGCTACGCAGTTGGTAAATGGCAGAGTTGAAATTCAAACCCAAATCTGTCTGATTCCAAACCCTAATGCCTACCTTTTCAATTAGAGTATGCTGCTAAGCATTTAGAATTTTCCATGTGAAACACAAGCTCTTCTCAAACAACTTATCAATCTTTTTTTTCAAAATGACCTACAATGATAAAACAAATTTATTACTTCTAGTACAATGACTCCTTCAAAATAAAGACTTGCGATCTTATAATTTTTGAATCCAGAAAATTAATGCTAGAATTCTAACCCCACAATAGAGTCCCTTACCTCTCTTAAAATGTAATTTTGACAGAATGGTTGAAGGATGGGGCCTTCAAGAATCTTCTATCAAAAGAGTTATACTCAGAAAAGAGCTGACAGATAGGAATACTCTATCACTCTTAATATCTGTAATTCTATTTAGGTTTAGTTTATACTCATAAAGTTCTCAAGATTTTAAACTGAGGAGAGCTTATTGAACTTTCATTTAATATATATTCAAAATAAAAATAACTCAGGTTTAGGTGATAGCTCCATGCCACCAAAGAACGAAAATCTTTTTTACATAAAAATCTTGTTATATGAGATTCATGAACTCCATTCTCTTTGGTAACCGCCAGCATATTTAGATAATTGATCATGTGTGCTGCCCTTGGGTTCCCACTGACTGTCAATTAAGTTTGTTCTTAATGTCGCTGCATGGAAATGGCTACAAGCAAAGACAGATGACACTGCTGCTTTAGGGTGATAGGATTTGAAAAACATCATGACAAATGCTTCTGGCAACTCACGGCAGAATATTCGGATGTAAATTCCACTTTACATCAACAGTGTAATATTTATCTTTGACAGCTTTGAATGCCTACTAGGGAGGTCCTTTTTGGAGATTAGGTTGAATAAAATACTGGCTTTTAAATTAAAATACTAATGATTAGGAATGGCAATAGTTACTTGATCACTTCATTGAAGTCTTGTGAAAGGTTTTGGTTTCTTAAAGAAAGTAAACTTGGCCAGCTCGGTGGCTCACACCTACAATCCCAGCACTTTGGGAGGCCGAGGTGAAGGGATTGCCTGAGCCCACGAGTTTAAGACCAACCTGGGCAACGTGGTGAGACCCCATCTCTACAACAAATCAAAAAATCAGTCAGCCGTGGTGGCGCATGCCTGTGGTTTCAGCTACTTGGAAGGCTGAGGCAGAAGGATCACCAGAGTCAAGCAGGTCGTGGCTGTGGTGGCCCTGAGCATGCCACCGAACACTAGCCTGGGTGACAGAGTGAGACTCCAACTCAAAAAAAGAAAAGAAAGTAAATTTATTTGAAATTAGCAAAATGGTGATGAAACACATGTTATATATATTTGGATCTAAGGATACCTGAAGGTAGTAGCCACTTCTTTATTTTATTGAGTTGTTGCCTTATTAATTGGATGTATCAGTCAAGACTCTTTCTCTTTAAAGTGATTGAATCCCCAAGTGAACCAAGTAAAGTGGACAGTGGGAAATTTATTGGCTCATATAACCCATCTGCTGAAGAGGCAGAAATGGACTTGACCTCTGGGACTAAAACCGAGGACTCAAAACACTTTTGCCTGAATGCGCGACCTCTTGCATTTTCCCATCAGTTTTCTTCCCTCAGATCTTCTCCATGTGACAAAAGCCATAGCTCTGGGTTTACCTGGGTTCATGTCCCTAGAGCTTACAACTACAGAAGGAAAAGAGTTTTTTTTTCCACATATTCGATGTGAAAAGTCCCCAGTAGGAATTGGATTGTCCCAGGTTGGATTACTTGCCTATCACTTAGATCAGTCACAAGAATAAGAACTGAAAAATTAAAATAGACTCTTTCTACCACTAGGTCAATGCTCACAACAGTAACTAGGGGATTCGTTTCTGTTGTCAGAAGAGGAAAAGGTCTGGATAGACAAAAGCAAGATATATTCCATGGAAGAAAGACAATTTGGGCAATGTAAAAAATAAAATAAAAAATAAACTAAGCATCTTGCTATATTATTGCTTATAAAAATATAGTGAACAAATTATTATGTAATAATAGGCTTTTACTTTCATTTTTGGAAACATGCTGAATTGGGTTGCATGATCCCCGAGTTCACTCTTGCCTGTCTTAAGGGAAAGACACAACTTTCAGGTAAGCTAAAAAATATATAGGATCTTCAGTTTTCTCTTTTTGAAGATACTGTTTGTCCAAGATTACCACTGGCCTAATTAGAATTATTTTCCAACCAACAGGGAAAAACTATAATCTTAACAACTTCATAATGGTTACGTTTCCATCCGTGGGGTGCCACATTAAAATTTTAAAGATATTCTTTGTACAGATTGCAGTCAGGTTGCATGTGTTAAACTACTGTTCAGGCAAGTACACGTGTTTGGGATAATTATGCAGTTTTCCCTATTTATTTATGAAGTGTCACATTAAACTTTAAACCAAGATTTATCATGGAGTGTAGACATCCCATGCATAGCAAACAGCAGTCACATCTTCTATCTGGTTGTTGAATGTTAAATTCAGCTTTCAAAACCAGCTGTTTAGTATTTAAAGAGAAAGTTAACCAAATTAAACATCACCAGAACTAGAAATGAATATACACACTGGCTAGGAGTCAGCTTGAAAAGTGATATTTCATTGAACAGCTAACGGAAGAATCACATAAATTATTCATGATAAAAAGTAAGGTCTGCTTTCACTATATTTCTACATTCCAGCATTTCTAATGCTGATTCTTCTAATGCAAACTTTCTGGGTGGATGGATTCTTCAATAATTTTTGAGTCCACTGATATATCAGTTAGTGCTAGTATATGAAAATGAAGAGTAAAAAAAATTCAAAATTAAGATCCTTAAGACACCAAAATATTCTGTTTCATCCTTCATTAAATCTGCCAAATCACCTGTTTTTCTCGGTCAAAACATGTAACATGTGCAAAACTAAGACTGGCTCATTAGGAAATCAAGCTGGGAAGAAAGAGAAGGTATTTGGTGCTGCGTACGACTCCAGGAGGGGGAGTGAGTTTTGCTATTCCTCCCCAGCTGGAGGGATGATTTGGAAGTGGAGGTAATCATGCAGGCTTGTGAGGCAACAGAGCACGGAGTACTGAACACAGACCTGGCCCAGGAAGATGCTATCAAAGTGTGAATTTGAACTTACAGTTGTAACCTGCTTCTCAAGCTCCAGACTCATTTTATTCAACTGCTTGCTTCTTTCAACAAGTACATACTGAGTACCTGCCATGGGCAAGAGGATACGGTGGTGAAAAACAAAAAGTAAGACAAGCAGAATGAGAGTCTAGCAGGGACAACATTGATCAATCAAATAGTCACACAAGGAAGTGCTCTGAAGGAGAACAAAACACAGTAAAAAGGGATACTGGGGGAGCACTGAACAAAAGCACCTACCTATAGGATGGTCAGTGAAACTAATCCTGAGGAAGCAACTTGAGCTGAGAACCAAAGGAGAAGGAAAGATCCCCAAAGCAAAAGTGACAAGAAAGGCCATTCCTGCTAGGGAAGGGAGGAACAGAGCACAGTGAAGAAGTTCAGATGTGGCCAGTGGGATTAGAGCATCCCCTAGGAAAAACAGTGTCAAGAAATGATGTGGAGAGAATTTCCGGAATGGTCTTGTAGTATTTTAGTCTTTACTCCAAGATCAAGGGGAAGCTGCTCAAGCTTTTTAACATGAGAATGAGGGGCAAGAGAGTAATGGGGAATGGTGACACAATTAGATGTGCATTTTGAAAAAAAATGACTTTGGTTGCTTCCTTTTTTTTTTTTAAGTTGGAGTCTCACTCTGTCATCCAGGCTGGAGTGCAGTGGCCGCTCCCGGCCACCACAGCCTCAACCTGCTGGGCTCCGGTGATCCTTCCACCTCGGCCTTCCAAGTAGCTGGAACTACAGGCGTACGCTACCACGCCCATTAATTTTTTGATTTATTGTAGAGATGAGGTCTCCCCAAGTTGCCCAGGCGGGTCTCGAACCCATGGGCTCAGGCAATCAAAACGTGTATGTGTCGGGGTCTCACTCAATCACCCAGGCTGGAGGGCAGTGACACAATGTGGCTCACTACAGCTTCAACTCCTGGGCTCAGGCAATCTTTCCACCTCAGCCTCTCAAGTAGCTGGAACTACAGGTGCATGCCACCACGTCCAGCTAATTTTTTTTTTATTTTTTTGTGGAGATGAGGTCTTGCTATGTTGCCTAGGCTGGTCTCGAACTCCTAGTTTCAAGCAGTAGCAGTACTCCCATCTCAGCCTCCCAAAGTATTGGAATTACAGGCATGAACCACCACACCTGACTACTTTTCACTTATTAACAGATGCCTTATGCATCTTGTTGCCTAGCCCAGAAGTTGCAAATCTTCTCCAACTCTCAAGGCACCCCTGCTGCTCTCCAGCTTAAATCTGAATGGACTCCAAGTCCTACAGTCTTGGAGCCTACTGCCTAGAAAGTCAGTTAATTCACTGCTCTTTATCTGTACCAAGTCCTCTTTCGTTCATAACCTCATTACAGTGCTTCTTGTCTGGATTATAAAAATTCCTCCAAACTGACTTCCCTGTCTTCAGTTCAACCTCACCCTGACTGCCCTGATAGTTCATTAACATTAATCTGATCAAGTTTCCTCCTGTTTAAAATTCTTCGTTGAGTCTGGTTCCCACTGTTCCATATTATGGCACACGCTTCTCCGTGGTAATCCTGCCTGTGTTTACCCTGCTGAAATGTCAGTTTCCCACTTCTGTAATGCTGGTGGGAATGCAAACTATGCAACCTCTTTGGAAAACAATATGGCAATTTCTAAAAGAACTAGACATTGACCTTCCATATGACCCAGCAATCCCTCTACTGGAAATATACCTGGAGGAACTCAAATCACTCTATGAAAAAGATATCTGCACACACATGTTTATTACAGCACTCTTCACAATAGCAAAAACATGGAACCAACCATGCTGCCCATTGAAATTGGACTGGATTTAAAAAATGTAGTACATGTACACAATGGAATGTCATGCAGCCATAAAAAGGAACAAACATATGGACTTCGCAGCAACTTGGATGGATTTAGAGCCTATCATACTCAGTAATCTATCACAGAAACAAAGAACAGAGCACCACATATTCTCACTCATAAATGAACCCTGAACACTTACCATAATACTATAAGAAAGGGATTGGCAGTAGCACAATACTGCCGGGGTCGGGGGCGGGGGGGGGGGGGAACACTACATCAATAAGAATACCTGATCTCAAGCCAGGCAAAGTGGGGACTAAGGGGAGGCCCAAATTTTACCTGTACAATGATCACTTGTATGCCTTATCCTGAATTGTACCTCACATCTTTAAAATAAAATTAAAAATTAAAAAAACATATCAGTTCCCTAAAAACCCCATGCTAGTCCATCTTTCCACACATTTGCCTTATCTTTTTCTCTGTTAGAAAGTTGCTGCCTACCCAAGTCCTCCCACCCCAACATGCACCCTCATTTGGTTAACTCCTGTGTGATCTTCAGAATTCCACTCAGGTTCTTACAGCCATTTTTTTCAGCAAGTATTTAGACTTCTCCCTGTGTGGGGAGAGAGTCCCACTGCAAGCAGAGTAGACCAGCTCTTCCCCTCACACAGCTTATAGTCTAGATAGTGCGGTAAAAGAGAAATGTATTGTGAAATAAAAACTCAAGGTGCATATGTAATTTTAAATCTTTTAATAATTACATTTACAAAAAGACAAAAAGAGACAGGTCAAATTAATTATATATTTCTTTTTATTTTACCCAATGTACCCAAAATACCATCATTTCTGCATGCAATTGATATTAAAAATGATTAATAAGATATTTTATATTCTTTCTTTGAACTATGTCTTTGAATTTATATTTTACACTTACAGCACATCTCAATTCGGATGTGCCACATTTTAAATGCTCACTTGGCAAGTGACTATCATACCAGACGGTATAACTCTAGACAAATAAATACATAATTGCCATCTAGGCTAAGTCCTCAGGAGATCAGAGCTAGAGATTGCAAAGGAAGGGGAAGTGAATACAAATTGGTGAGAAAGAGTAAAACCTCAAGCTGAAACCTAAAGAATGGCGGGCCATTAAGCTGCCAGAGTAGGCCGCTTCCTGTTGCTCTTAGAATAAAGACTAAAATTCTACAGGACCAGTGTGGTCCAACCCTGAAAATCCTCTCTATATCCTCATTTAACACTGTTCTTCCAGGAGATACTTTAGTCAAAACATCTGGATGCTTTCAACATGCTCTGTTCCCTCCTTCCTCTAACTGGAATGATCTTTCCTGTCCCTTCCGCTTTTGCTTTGGAATCCTTCCCCATCTCTGGTTCTCAGCTAGTTACTTCCTGAGGGAATATCGCTATCTGACCACCTGCCTCCGGAATTTTCCCTGCTGAGAGAGCAGCATGTGCAAAAGCTCTGAAGGAGAAAAGAGCTCAGTGCATTCAAGAAACTCGGGAGAGGGCTGGCAGGCAGGCGAAGATGCACCAGATGAGGAAAGATTGTGGCCTCAGGGGTCACTAAGGGATTTAGATGTATGCCAGATACAGATGGAAGTCAAGGAAGGGATTTAAGCCAGTGCACATCACTTGCAGTGGCCTCCTCTCTATCCTCTCTGCCACTCCAGCTATACAACCCAATGGAGTCCCTCTCTCCTGGCCTCTGCATTAACCATGCTTTTACCTTCTGTATTGGCTTTTTGACATTCGTTATTCCTAATCTCTCCATGAGTCTACTGAATCACAAAATTTTGTGAGCAAAACTGTTCACATCTGACTGATCTTAAATTTAAAAAAAAGGAAAAGAAAAAATTGTTCACATCTTCACCGAAAGCTAGCTTTCACGGTTCACAAGTCATGTTACAATTCCCCCAACCGCTCACCCTGACCTGACTGTTTCCACTTAGTACCCAATAAGGGGATGGCTCCACCTAGTCACTTCCCACCACCACAGTCATTAAAGGTATCCTATCAATGCTTCTGTCGATCAGTTTCTTGATACCTGTGTGTGACAGACTTTGTGTGGCCCTGTGTGGTACGCTGTGCCTCTCATTTTCAAGGAAATTGTGAGTATTAAAAACTTTCTTTCAGTGGCACTAACTTCCCAATGTCATCATCACTCAGCTACCATTATAAATTAAGATGCAGACACAATTCAGCCTCCCATAGCACGGAATTGCTTCTTCTCTAAAGGGTATCAGTGTACAGGCAATTGGTTTGGTATTCATTTAATGTCTGTCTTCGCAGTTCTCTAATTTTCTTGAGACAGGAATGGTACCTTCTACCATTATTTTTCTAGCCTGTGGCACAACAACTACACAAAGACTATACTGAATACATTTTTTAAGAAAGAAAAGGGAATACAGAAGGATAGATGAGATAGAGGGAGCCCAGTGGGTGGCAATATTGAAAGAGGCTCTGGGTAATGTCTAGTGTATTGGGTTGGGTCACCTGAATGTGTTTCAGCAGAACAGCTCTTCCCCCATTCTTTCTTAGGCAGAGAGTTCATAAGCGTATACAGTGTGGCAGGGAAACTGAGATTAAAAAATTAGCTGTGCAAATTGGACCATAGATTGGTCATGAGTAATGCAGTTTCCCTTTTAGGGAAATTCACATGCCCAGGGCCCACCATAGCCTTGGATACTGGTTCCATAGCAAGAAAAAAAAAAATGCCAACTCCTATCTGTTGTCTGTCTGTCCTGCTTTAGTCAGGATGGGCTCAACTGAGGAAGCAGCTGCAGGTAAAATATCCTCAATGATGCTAACAGGAATAGACTAGCGAAGGTTTGTATTAATTATAAGAAAACACACACACACACACACACACACACATATACACACACACACACACATACACAATGTCAATTTCATTTCTCTCTCTCGCTCTCTCTTTCTCTTTCTTTCTCTCTCTCTTCCTCCCTTCCTCACCTTTCTGATATTCAAAGGAGACAAGAACGCATTTAAAAGATCAAGGCCTAGGTGCAGTGGCTCAAGCCTGTAATCCCAGCACTTTGGGGGGTGAGGCTAGAAGACTGCCTGAGCTCAGGGGTTGGAGACCAGCCTGGGCAACTTGGTAAGACCTCATCTCTACAATAAATCAAAATATAAGCCGGGCATAGTAGCACTTGCTTGTAGTTCCAGTACTTGGAAGGCTGAGGTGGAAGGATCACTTGAGCCTAGCAGGTTGAGGCTGCAGTGGTTGTGAGCATGCCACTGCACTCCAGCCTGAGCAACAGAGTGAGATTCCAACTCAAAAAAAAAAAAAAAAAGAGAGATCACTGGCCAATAAAATGCATGGAATCTGTTATGACATCTAGAACAAATGAATTTGACCAGTCTATATATATAACCACCTAATTCATCTCCAAAGCTAAAGTAAAAAGGGGAGAAGGTGCTACAGTAGAAGTAATTGACTCTTGAGCAACTTTGTAAACATTAAGCTATATGGGTCATATAGTTTTCATATATTCAGACTAAATAAGATTTGGTTTGGGAATTTCCATTTCTCTACATAGAAAGCAAACAATGAAAATCTAAAATACAAACAACCCAGATCAAAAGACCTAAAGTTGGCCTATCATTTTGAAACATGGCCTTCTTCTCCCAAATTAATTTTTCAGAATATGCTGTACAACAAAACGTCATAGTGTACATAATGCATAAAGTGTCACCACTGGATTAACTACCTAAGGGCACAGCAGGATTTATAATTACAGCTTCACTTTAATAACAAAGTTCAAAGGCTCGAGACACTAAAAGTATTGCATCATTTGATTTTTAAATTTAAACAATGAATTATTTGAAACTCTGACAATCTCGTTTATGCATGGTCCCATCAGATCATAACTTGCCACCTAGCAATATGTAAGCCGCATTCTACTGACTGTACACAATAATTTGTTTACCACTTTTATGTACCTAATTTTTCATTACTCTGCCAGTCTTACTTTTTAAATTTAATATGTAATTTCAAAGGAGAAAATCAAATCTAGTTTCTATATTAATTATGGGAATTATCCAATTCCTTTTTAAGCATTGACAAGGCCTGCAATATACTAAACCTCTGGATGAGCCCCCATCAACTTTGATTATAATGAAAGGCTGTAGTTTTCCCCTGGTAGCTAATTAGTTTTATTCATATAGCCACCTTTCGTTCATGCAACTAAAAAAGAAAAGAAATGTGTTTGAACCTATGTAAGGGCAGGGTGATAGCTTCCTGTAAAGACATTATTTTCTGGGTTCTTTTAATGGAATATTAGATGAAGGGCTAGAAGTATATCCCTCTGAAAGTTTGTTTCCTCCATCCCTTTAAAAATGTTTTGAATCTAAATTCTGACATGAACTAGATTAGCTGAATTAAACTCCATTCTCATTTGTCAGTCTCCATTTTCTTTTTTTAAGAATATCATTATTAAATAAAACTAACATGTAAATAAAACATAGGAACAAAAAGAAACTTTCCAGAGTAGACAACGATGTGTTCAGCATCTCTCATATATTACCAGATATGGAATCTCAATGTTTTTTCTCCTGACAGTCTCCTGTACCCAGCACCTATTTATCTTTCTTTTAAAATAATTTAAGCTCAAATTATTTTAAACACTTCTGCTGACATAGCAGTCTAATGAATGATAAAGATAAATAAAAGTGTGTGAAAATATGCCTTCATAAGTGTGTTTATATGCAAAAAAACCCCACCCACTTATGGCTATTGTTTTGCCCACAGCCATCACTTTTATGCCAATGCTTTTCACAGAGGGAAACACCAACACTTCCCCCAGGAACCTTAAAATGGCTAAGAATTATTTTTAAAAAATTGTGGGAAGCTTGAAATATAGTCTGACCCAACCTTTTTGAATCATGCTTAAACCATAGCAGATCGGAAGTTATTCTTTGATAGAAATTGGCAAAGAAATAGCAAACAGCCTCCACTGGCAACTCATTCTCATTTGTGATAGCACAGATGCTCAAGGCAGGCTTCTCTGTAACTTTTTCCAAACCCTCATACCTTAATGTAAACTCAAGTTCCACTCAGGACTTAAGTGTGAAATAAAAACAACCAGTCATTATCCTCAGCAAAAAAGTATTTTATATATTTGAAGACAACATTTAAATTCAACAAAGTCTCTTCATCTGCACCCAAAATGTTAATAGAGTCCATCCATTTTATTGGCTAGCAATGTTTTTCCCTATCAATAATAAATGTTCCTCTTTAATTTTAAAGGGAAGACATTGTCTCATCTTCTGGGCCGTACTAAAAATGCTGGAATAGTTTCTATACAGCTCTTTTCTGTCAAACATTTGGCATTGGCTCTTTCTCCTCAACTCTTGGGCTTTTCATAAAGTTGCCATTCCTATAGCTTCTTTCTCATCTCATTGATAAGTCTGATTGTTCTCGTATGTCTCCTCCTGTGAGCATTTGAGAATGGGTGGAGATAGCACAGTCTCCTTATCCTACCTTCCCTGGCTTCCTATTTGTGGAGCTAGAGCAGAAACACCTAGAACCCAGGATGGTAGAGCATTTTTAGGTCAGCGAAAATGCATTCTGAATAATTACACTTTTCCCAGTCGGAAGAGAATAAGTGTACATATTTTCCTAAAGGAGAGATGAACCAACAGCATTCCAAAAGTTGGAAACTTCTGTCCGCTGTAGCTACTACCAATATGTAAATCATGTTTCCTAGATAGCTGAGGTTGGCTTTCACCATCTACATTGTTCATGGTTTTCCTTTAAATGTCTTTCTTAAAGTTCCTGTCTTTTCCCACATGCTACTCTATTTTGAACAATGCTGAAATGTAAATCAAGGCTATAGAAGACTATATATTGCCTATTCAACCTCCATTTACTAACCACTCTAAAGTAAGTTACTCTTTTTTTTTTTTTTGAGTTGGAGTCTCACTCTGTCGCCCAGACTGGAGTGCAGTGGCACGCTCCCGGCCACCACAGCCTCGACCTGCTTGGCTCCGGCGATCCTTCTGCCTCAGCATTCCAAGTAGCCAGAAGGGTTACTCATTTTTTACTACCAAAACTTGCACAACAGTTTAGGTTACTGGAGGCTTGTGTTTTGGAGACCTGTCCCCAGACATTGAAGATGAATGTTAATTATGGTTACTGAAAGGACAGACCGAGAGAGGGAAGCCATTTTTCATCTTTTTCTTAAACCCTGACACAATGATAAGAAAGTAGAAGCTATGCTTTTGGAAAAATGCACACTTTAGGTATAATTAACTTTACTGACTTTGTCTTTTCAGAAACAGACTTCCAGGTATCAGAGGTATCTCATAGTGGCAATCAAGCTTGCCTAGAGTAAAGGGAATTTACAAGGCCTAAGACATCATGCATTAGGCAAGGACTGTAAAAGTCATGAAATTTGTAATTGCAAAAGTTATAACCGCTCAGAGGGAGAGCAGGTTTTGATCTTCCAGTAAATTAGGCACTATCTACAGGGAAGCCAAAGACCCCCCTGAAGCTACCCACTGGGATTGTCTACGAGATAAGGGGAGGCACACCCTCCATTAGGTCTAAGGAATGTCATTTGGGAAGGTGCAGGAGAATTAGAATCCTTGTCACGCCCTTCTCTAGGGGCTGTGATAATGTGGGCGAACATTAATGGGTGTCTGTGTCACAGTTTCTCCAAGACATCCACAGATGGTCGATAAGGAAGTCACAGCAGTCACGGCAGTCACGTGCAACATCTCCAAGAGAAGGATTTAAGCCAGGACTCTAGGGGGCTACGACGCCACACTCACCTAGAGTGTAGGCCCACTCCCTGTCTGTGGGAGGTGAACTTTTCTTAAATAAATCTTTTCTTCTCTCACCTCTGTGTGTCGCAATTCTTTGCATTTACTCGGTTCTCTGGGTTGCCGGAGCGCACCTCTGACTTGCCAGCCCCCGCAGTGTTGCGCGCCTCTCTCCGCCTCTCCACCCTCACCCTGTCCGTCCGTACCCTAACAGTTAAATCATAGCTCTTCTAGTCACCTTGCCAATGACTGCTCTGGACATGAGCATATGACACATTGCTAACCAATAAAATATAAGGGGAAGACTTCTGTGGGGACTCTAGAATATGTCTTCATCCTAGGTTTAATGAGAGAGAGACTCATACATTAAATTTTACCTTCTGCCTCTTGGTGGAATTATATACTGGTGTCATCTTGAAGAGACATGCATCAAATTGAACATACCAGCCTGGCTCAGTGGCTCAATTCTGTAATTCCAGCACTTTGGGGGGCCGAGGCAAGAAGATTGCCTGAGCGCAGGGGCTCGAGACCAGCCTGGGCAACTTGGTAAGACCTTGTCTCTACAATAAATCAAAAGGTTAGCTGGGTGTGGTGGTGCACGCCTGTAGTTCCAGCTACTTGGAAGGTTGAGGCGAAAGGATTACCTGAGCCCAGCAGGTCGAGGCTGCAGTGGCCGTGAGTGTGCCACTGTACTCCAGCATGGGCGATAGAGTGAGGCTCCAACTCAAAAAAAAAACAAAAAACAAGTTGGGCATGGTGGCTCAAGCCTGTAATCCCAGCACTTTGGGAGACCGAGGGGAGAGGAATGCCTGAATCCAGGGGTTTGAGACCAGCCTGGGCAACTTGATGAGCCCTTGTCTCTACAGTATATCAGAAAAATTAGTCAAGCGTGGTAGTGCGCACCTGTAGTTCCAGCTACTTGGAAGGCTGAGGTGGAAGAATCACAGGAGCCCACCAGGTCAATGCTGGGGTGGTGATGAGCATGTCACTGCATCCCAGACTGGGCAACAGAGTGAGACTCTGACTTAAAAAAAAAAATTATCATGACAGTGATCACAGACTGATCACTAGATAGCTGAGGTTGTAAAGAAAATAAGTCCTTGCCTGGCTGGTGGCTCAGCCTGTAATCCCTTGCTTGGGGAGGCTGAGATGAGTGATTGCCTGAGCCCTTGGGTTCGAGACCCGCCTGGGCAACTTGGCGAGACCTCATCTCTACAATGAATCAAAAATTAGCCTGGCGTGGTAGCGCACATCTGTAGTTCCAGCTACTTGGAAGGCTGAGATGGAAGGATCACCTGAGCCCAGCAGGTCGAGGCTGCGGTGGCCAGGAGCAGCCACTGCACTCCAGTCTTGGCGAGAGTGAGACTCCAACTCAAAAAAAAAAGGAAAAAAAAAGAAAATAAGTCCTTGATGACATCATTGCATTGCTGAATTAACAGATTCCTGAAATGCCTTCAGTTTTCTTATTATTTAAGATAATAAACTGCTTATTATTTAAAACACTTTTGGTTGGGCTTTCCTTTACTTGCAGCCTAAATCTCTCTAATTTATAAAAAGACTTTTGCTTTCAAAAAAGACAAATTAAATTCTAACTGAGCAGAAATAATATTGTGGCTGTACTTCTAACATGTGATTTAAAATAACATTTCAGGAACACTTATGATGCCACAGGTATCCAAGTACCCTCTCCCTTTCCATCTCCACAAGAGCCCTCTGAAATGGGTTATTTAATGTACAAGAAAACTGAGTGGCAAAGAGATTGAGTAATTTGCTCAAAAATGATACCACTTGGAAAAGAAGCTGGGAACCCAAGGCTGCCTGGCCTTCTTTCATATATCATTTTGCTTCCAGACGAACCAGAAGTTTTCTTGATGGCTATAAAAAGGGCAACATATTCATGCAAATTTGTTTTCCACAGACCAATATTTCAACAAAGACCAAACAAGTGTTTGCTAGAGGCGTTTTGTGGATCTGCATGTTTTTCAGTCTTTTTAACTTTCTGTATCCTGCCCATTCTTGTCTTCTAGACATTTGTAGTAAAGGCAGTAGAGCTTCATGTAAGTCAGCCCTATAACTAACACCCCACCTACCTGCCCACAACTGCCACTCACAAACATGCTCTTCCCAAATCGCAAGTTTCCACTGGTGTGCAGTCCCAAAGAACTACAATGACTATTGTTGAAACCTCTGGATCCCACATGGAAACCACTAAGCCAGACCAAGTATTTTTGCAAATACATTATTTTCTTGGCTCCCAACTGTCACAGGGTGCCAGCTTGAATGTTTTTAAAAAATGCCTAAACCTCACAAAGCAAAGGATACATTTGTTGGGACTAGGAAAAGAAAACACTAATGGAAGACAATGTTTAAATCAATTAAAATTCTGGCTGACAAGGTTTGAATAATAACAAAGATGGGACAACCTCTTAGTTGCCATCTCCTAACTAGGATTGTACTCTCAAAATATATGTAGGTCATTCTCCACTTAGGATGTTGGAATAATATTTTGATACGCTTGAAAAAAAAATCATGTGGAAAGATAGTAACAGAAAGAAGGTCTAATTTTAGTCATCTATCACTTGAAATTAATATAATATGGGTCACATGTTTCTATCTATAGTACGCATTCTTAAAAATTCATTACTATTAACTCCTGGACAGAAGGACGTCTGAAATGTTAAACAATGGGCTTTATATGCAACATCTTGCAAACTCAAAACAATCCTGAGGTAGTGCTGGTGTGGTATTATTAACCATCACTGTATACCTGAAGAACTTGAATTGTAGTTAAAATTTTGTAATTTGACTGTGATGGGCCTCCAACACCCAATGTGATGGTATTTGGAGGAAAGGCCTTTGGGAGGTAATTAGGTTTATATGAGGTTATGAAGGTGGGACCCTTATAATGGGAATAGTGCCCTTATAAGAGGAAGACAGAGAGTACACAGCAAGAAGGGCACAGACGTCTACAAGCCAGGAAGCAGGACCTCATCAAGGACCTGCCAGGAACTTGATCTTGAACTTCTCAGCCTCCAGAATTATCTATTGTTTAAACTACCCAGTCTATGTCATTTTGTTATAGCAGCTGAGCTGACTAAGCCATTGCCCAACTTTCACATAAAATTCATTGGCAGCCAGACTCTGTGACAGCAAGTATACACCCTTTCAGAATGGATGTTGGAATAATATTTTGATACACTTGAAAAAAAAATCATGTGGAAAGATAGTAACAGGAAGAGGGTCTAATTTTATTCATCTATCACCTGCAAATTAATATAATATGGGTCACATGTTTCTACCTATAGTATGCATTCTTAAAAATTCATTACTATTAACTCCTGGACAGAGGGACTTCTGAAATGTTAAGCAATGGGCTTTATATTCACATACAGAATTGCTAACCATAATGCTCTAAGCAATGGCATTGGAAGGTCATTGGCCTATATTGAAATATCTTTATGAATCAGATGGAATTTTTTTTTTTTTGAGTAGGAGTCTCATTCTGTGCCCAGACTGGAGTGCAGTGGCAGGCTCATGGCCTCTGCAGCCTTGACCTGCTGGGCTCAGGCATTTCTTCTGCCTCAGCCTTCCGTAGCTGGAACTACGGCACATGCTACCATACCTGGCTAATTTTTGTTGCTGTTGTTGAGTTGGAGTCTCACTCTGTCACCCAGACTGGAGCGCAGTGGCGGCTCCCGGCCACCGCAGCATCGACCCTCTGGGCTCTGGTGATCCTTCTGCCTCAGCCTTCCGAGTAGCCGGAATTATAGGCGCGCACTACCACGCGCAGCTGATTTTTGATTTATTGTAGAGATGAGGTCTTGCCAAGTTGCCCAGGCGGGTCTCGAACCCATGGGCTCAGGCAATCCACTCACCTCGGCCTCCCAAAGCATGGGATGACAGGCTGAGCCACCGAGCCCAGCCTAATTTTTGATTTATTGTGGAGATGAGGTCTCACCAAGTTGCCGGGGCTGGTCTCAAATTGGTGGGCTCAGGCAATCTTCTCATCTCAGTCTTCCAAAGTACTGGGATTATAGGCGTGAGTCACCACACCCAGCCCAGATGGAAATTTTTAAAATTAGAGCTGAAAAACAATGATGTTGGTAGAGACTTAGTTGATCAAACTATCTTAACCAAAGTTACTGATCAGTTTAGCACTGTCAATTGGAAGAGACTTCTTTTTCTGTCTACTAAACTGTAAGGAATTTTAGGGCAAGACCCATCTAATATAATAACATATGCCTGTTAGTGGCTGCTAAGTGCCATTTTAAGTGGTGTACACGTATAAAGTCATTTAATTCTCACAACGCGATTAGATTTTTAACTGAAAATTAATGTCAATTTATTAATAATTACTATTATTATCCCCATTTGATGGATGAGGAAACTGTGGCACAGAAATAGTAAGTAATGGCTAAAGCAGCTGGTCAGTGACAAGGTTGGGGTTGAACGAAGGCAGCTGGCCCCAAAGCCATGTCTCTACCCTCTGCCTCATTCACTGCTGAATCCCACGTGCTCAGCCCAAAGTCTGACAGTTGGCTTTCACTGTTTGTTGAATGAGTACTTAATAGCTGTTTTTACTAGATAAGTGCCAACATCAGTCACATAAACTTAGTATGTATTAAAACAAGAAAGTATCCAGAAAATGAGGCTGAAACCCTGTCATTTAGGAAAAGAGGAGGAAACTGGTAGAGTGAAGCTGCAGGTAAGGAAGGCTCGGCGGGGGTGGAGAGGCTGTAACACAAAAGGAAATAGCATGACTGCATTTTGGTGATATTTTCTGTAAGACTGATCTGCCAGTACAACCATAGGCAATTTGTTATTTTTAAGTGTCAAAATTTGTTTTTGTAAAAACCAGAGAATCTGTGTTCTTAAAGCATTTCACATGTGAAATGTATAGACACTGTCAGAAATCCCTCTGGCCTCCACGGGCTCCTGTAACTTCAGTGCCTGATTCCCAGGGGCTTCTGAGCTACAGTTTCTGATGTGGCTGGTCCTATGGGACGCCAGCCCCTTCCTGCCTTGTATAATCCCCTCAAGGGAGCCCTTAGAGACAGTGCTTCGGGGGACGTTCCTCTGTTCTCGCTGAGGCTGGTGGCTCAGAGTCACAGCAGTTTTGATTTCTCTTCCTCATCCAGAAGGTGGCCGGCCCTCAGATTCCCACTTGTCCCCTGGTCGTATCTACTTACCTCAGAGGGGCAACCTGCCAGGCCAGGCCCAGGCTTTGTGGGCAGGGGAAAGGCAGTAATCAGGAGCAAGACAGGGTAGGAGTTGTAGGAGTGGAAGGGACTGGGGGAGAGGAGGGTAAGGACAGGAGCCAGGGAAGCGAAGGGGGAAGGATCAGAGAGAGCAAATGAGATTAAATGAAGCCAGAGACCTACGTCAGATATAGCAAATTACAGTAATAGAAGTATCATATGTGGTAATTAAAAATAACATATTGTACAGGAATATACAGGAAACTTGAAGCTAAGTGAAAGAACTTGAACTACCTATAAAAGTTGTCATCACTCTTAGAAAAGGAAATGCATTTTATTTCATTACTTCAGAGTAGAAGAAATTATAGAGAGGAAACTGTTAGGTCAGTGTAAGAAAAATTTTCAAATAATTCTATCTGAAAATTAATGGGCTCTCTGTATGATAGCAAATTTTCCATAACATGGCTCACTGAAACAAAACTTAGGTAACCATTTCTCAGGAATGGAATACTGATAAATTCCTTAAATCAAATGTCCAATACTCCTCTCCACAACTCCAACTGTAAAAACTACGTTTCTGAAGTCCTTCATAGTGAGAGAATTTTAAATTAAAAAGCTGAAAATATAAAAGGGAATTTAAAATATTTTAGACATAAGCTAAAACTAAGACAGTAAAGATCCTCCTGCACCAAGTTTTACAGAACTGAAATAGTAAAAATGGGTCCTGAGATGAAATTTTTCAGGCCATCCTGTGCTTAGGGTCTTCCTTTTTGTTCATTGTCCAAAAAATGCTTGGAATCAACTGTGTTTTATTGTAGGAAAGTGTTGCCTTGAGAGGCGTGTCCTTCCAGCCCACTTCTCTTCCAGCCTCTTCTTCCTTCCATGAGGAAAATGCCTTTCTGATTTTTTGAAGCAGTTATTAACTTGGTCTCCCCAGTCCAGGTCTACTGAGTGACTGCAGCATAACTTGGATGTTTCGGATCACGTGCTAGTGTTACCTGATTTAGCACATCTGCTCTAGCAGTAAATGGAGTATTTTTCAAATCTCTGAACAGAGGGTATTTACCAGAGGATCCTAGAATGCAGCAGAATTGTCAGATGTGGCTCCACCAGCCATTTTCGTAGGACTCCAGCTTCTGCTCGTCTTACCACACATGAAGGCCATTCTGAAACCCAAGTTCCTCTTCTCTGCCTTCTTTTTCTCTCTGAAAACCACTGCAATAAACCTCAACTCCCACTTAGCCATGCGCTCAATCCCTACTTTCTTCCAAATCCCAACTCCTCTTTTACTATCGCCCATAATGGGCAGTCAATATTTACTTATTCTCTGAAATAAAATACTCTAGATTGCTAAATAGGTCTAAAAGTAAATTTGACTATGTAGAATTTTGCTTTAGGAAAATTCATGATCAGAAAGACGTCAGGTACTGTATATACTGTCTCAGACAGACACATTTCAAATGTTTTCTTCATGATGTTAAAAAAATGATCGTTCACTATGAATTATAATTAACTCTTTAGAACAGGACAGTTGCTAATTAAGAATAAGTGACCAGTTGGGTGTGGTGGTTCATGTCTGTAATCCCAGCACTTTGGGAGGCTGTGATAAAAGGACTGCCTGAGCTCACGAGTTCAAGACCAGCCTGGGCAACTTGGTGAAAACTCATTTCTACAATAAATTTTTATTTTTATTTTTATTTTATTTTTTATTTTTGAGTTGGAGTCTCACTCTGTTGCCCAGACTGGAGTGCAGTGGCCGCTCCTAGCCACCGCAGCCTCCATCTGCTGGGCTCCGGCGATCTTTCCGCATCAGCCTTCCAAGTAGCTGGAACTACAGGCGCGCGCTACCATGCCCCGCTAATTTTTTTATTTATTTTAGAGATGAGGTCTCACCAAGTTGCCCAGGCAGGTCTCGAACCCACGGGCTCAGGCAATCCACTCACCTCAGCCTCCCAAAGCGCAGGATTACAGGCTGAGCCACCGAACCCAGCTTACAATAAATTTTTTAAAATTAGCCAGACGTGGTGGCGTGTGTATGTTATTCCAGCTACTAGGAAGGCTGAGGTAGAAGGATCGCCTGATCCCAGTAGGTCAAGGCTACAGTGGCCGTGAGCATGCCACTGTACTCCAGCCTGGGCAACAGAGTGAGACTCCAACTCAAAAAAAAAGAATAAGTGACCAATAGAAAAAATATATTTAATCCTGGGTTATACCCAAGTTTAAAGGTTAAATTTAGGGGATGTAATGAATTATGAGAGGGCCAACATTTTTTTAGAAAAACAGGTATTTTATTCAGATTCATGTTATAATCAGAATTGCAAAATATTATTCAATAAATAAACTTTTTTTTGAGTTGGCGTCTCACTCTGTCACCCAGACTGGAGTGCAGTGGCCGTTCCCGGCCACCGCAGCCTCGACTTGTGGGCTCTGGTGATCCTTCCACCTCAGCCTTCTAAGTAGCTGGAACTACAGACACTTGCTACCACGCCTGGCTAATTTTTGATTTATCGTAGAGATGATGTCTCGCCAAGATGCCCAGGCAGGTCTAGAACCCGTGGTCTCAGGCAATCCATTCACCTCGGCCTCCCAAAGCACTGAGATTACAGGCTGAGCCACCAAGCCCGGCAAATAAACTTTTAAAATGCATTTAACGTGTTCATTATTGCAGGGATAGGGATATGTAAACATCTGGGGACAGAAAGAGACACACAGAGCAAAGAGATGCATGCAGAGCAGGGTAGAGCAATGCTATGGGCTTAAGGAGATGTCATGTCATTTTTCATGCTAGTTGAGTAGGCATGACACAGATAGAAAGCAGTTTTGAGACACAACTGATCTCCTTGGAAAGGACGTGAGCTCAGGACATGGAGAGCCCAATCTTTTCTCTGAACACTTCAAACTGGTGTGTTTTGTTAGCCAAAAAATATTTTTTAGAGTTCAGAATGGTAATATGAGACCTATAGTACATATTAGAGAATTCCTCTCTCATCTCCAGGAGATCAAAAGTAGTACTCTAGAACAGGGGTCCTAAATCCCTGGGTCACAGAACCAGGTCATGGCCTGTTAGAAACTGTTTCACCCAGCTGTTGGTGAGCAGTGGGCAAGCTACATCTTCCGTCAGATCAACAGTGACATGTCTGTTATTTTATTGACCACTTCCATCCTTACCTCTTTTTTTTTGCGAGGGGGAGTTGGAGTCTCTCACTCTGTTGCCCAGACTGGAGTGCAGTGGCTGCTCCTGGCCACTGCAGCCTCGACCTGCTGGGCTCTGGCGATCCTTCCACCTCAGCCTTCCAAGTAGCTGGAACTACAGGCGTGCACTAACATGGCCGGCTAATTTTTTTTTTTTTTT
>CAUYQG010289744.1:0-22094 GCA_963574415.1 Tarsius wallacei
AGACTAAGCAAACCCAGGGGTCAGTGTCTGGACCAGAACCAGAAGGGCCGACCAGGTGAGGGTGAGGGTCTCTGGCTTTAGCCGATGTGGTAGGGATGCTACAGAAGGTGACAAGAGCTCTGAGCCCACTGGCATCATGTCTGTGGACAAGGGCCTCATCCTTCCAGATTCAGGCATGCTGTCTGGAATTCCACAATCAAGGAAGGCATGAAAACAGCAAGAGGGCTTAGGCAGGGGACAAGGCCAGGGGAAAAGAAAGACCCAAGAACAGGGAGAGAAGCATGCACAGTGGCAGTGCTGAGGACAGGGTTCAGCTTCGTTTACGAACCCAAACACTGGGTGGTGAAGAGCACATCACACTGCAGAGAAGTCGCAGAGAGGACACACTTGGTCAAAGGCAGCCCCTTCCTGGAGACAAACCTTCTGGACTCCAGGGAGGAGGGCAGGAGGCAAACTCCCCACGTCCAGGGAGTTTGGAAACTGACCACTTTCTGCCTTCTCTCAATGCTTCCTCTGGGTCTAGAGTGCACAGCCCAGTGAGGACAAAGACAAAGCTGATTTCTAGCCATACTGGTCCCAAGCTGAGGGTGGCAGCAGTGGCTCATTGAGTTGCTTTATTTTAATCTGGCTCTATACTGCCACCTTGGGAGGTGGATGCACTTATTAACCCGTCTGATAATTTATTTTTGATTCCTATCCATGTACGTGGCCTGGTGCTAGGACGTGTCCTTTTCAGTGGGGTTTGCAGTGTCAGATAGAGCCATGGGGAAAGTGGGATACCCACAGAAATGGC
The DNA here is from genome assembly GCA_963574415.1 of Tarsius wallacei. Classification (NCBI taxonomy): domain Eukaryota; kingdom Metazoa; phylum Chordata; class Mammalia; order Primates; family Tarsiidae; genus Tarsius; species Tarsius wallacei. The sequence continues at coordinate 794 of CAUYQG010289744.1, forward strand.
TGCAATACAAATAATTGGGGGGAGAATGAGACCAGAGAGATAGAGAAAACAGAAAAGGCCTCCATTTCTAGAACCAAGAGGCAACGCTGTAAGGAACAGAACTCATTTCTACAGTGCTCCCACCTCCAGCTGGCAGGGAAAAAAAAACACAAAGAGCTTAATTTGTGATCACTCTACCAGTGGAGACAACCTTTTGCTGTTTACATCTTAAAAGAGATCACTGTTTTTTATCATTAAATCCTCTCTGCTGTAGGTATCAGCCACCTCCCTCTGTCATCCATACTATAGTTTAAGAATCCACCTCCCTCGCCAGGTCCCCTACTCTGGTCCTCACTGCCTTCTCTCAACCATGGTTGAGCTCGATGACCTACACACCCTTATGACGCTCTTTCCCTTCACTCAGATCACCAGCAGCTTGATGGTAGGGACAGTGCTTCCTACTCAGGTGACTCCTACTCCCTTGCTCAGGTCCATGCTGACCACATAGGCTTGCTAGCCCAGACAAGTCAAAAAAGATAGACCAGCTTTTCCATCACAGCTGATGGCACAGCAGATCTACTCCTCCTCTGCTGAGTCTGTCTCTCTGATAAGGGTACTAAGAATCAACAACAGAAACCTCTGGACCAGAGCAGAAAGGTGAAGAGAATGGAAGGCCCCAGCAGAAGGGGAACACCAGTCTCTTTTCCCAGGCAGATGCTCCCAGCATCTTCCCATCTCCCTTGGCCCTTGGCTCTCATGAAGCCATGTGCCCGGTATCTTCCTGCACCATGGAATGGTCCTGCTCCACTAAGAATGTCCTCCTCTTGCCTCTACTGAATCCCTGACACACAGATGGAGTACCCGAATGACCTGGACACTCAGACCCTAAGATGCTGGTTGTACGTACCCAAGATGTGCTCAGCTGTCTGGGAGGGGCACCTTTCTGAGGTACGCACTTCCAAGAACTGTAGAAGTATCAAATGCTCTAAGGGTCTTGGGGGAAATTAAAAAGCAGACAATAAATTACAGGGAATCAGAACACAGACTATGGCCATAGTGTCTGGGTTTGAATCCAGTATCTTCCATTGGAACATGGGCGATTTACTTAACCACTCTGTACTTCCTGTCCCTCATCTGGAAGATGGCATACTGCGTTAGATTGTTGTGATGCTTGAGTTGTTTAATCTCTGTAAAGCATGGGACCACAATGTGGCTCACAGTAAGGACAACGTCATTGTTAGCTACCGTCACCATCATCTAAGGGACCAGGATGGTGCTGCACAGGCTCTCTCCTCGGGATGGGGTGGGAAATGGAGACCCCTAGGGCCTCAAGCGCCAGCTCTCAAAGTATGGAGGAGTGGCACACCTGGGAAATGGTTAGAAATGCTAGATCTCAGATCTCCTCCATAGATCTGCTGAATCAACAACTGTGTTTAACAAGCCCTCCAAGTGATTCTGATTCAGGCTCAAGTGTGAGAACTCAAGAAAATGTCGGCCTCTAATTTACAGCTTTTGGATGAGCAGCAGATCAAGGCTGATGTAAAACCAGGTTGGAGGACATGATTTCTCAGCAGGAGAAGGGCTAGAAGGAATCCACTAACCTAAACCCTAAACCCTATCCTTATCACCCTTACCCTAACCCTAATCCCTCAAACTCACCATCAGCCTAATTCCTCACCCTAACCCTAATCCCTCACCTTCACCATAATACCTAACAATAACCCTAACCCTAATCCCTTAACCTCACCCTCAACCTCACTCTAACCCTAATTCCTCACCATTACTGTCACTCTCACCAAAAACCTAATCCTAAACCTACCATAACCCAACTCTAATCCTAACCCTAACCCTAACCTTAAGCCCTAAACTCTAAACACTAAACCTAAACCTTAACCCTGAATCCTAATCCTAACCAACCCTAAACCAACCCTAATCCTAACCCTGACCCTGACCTTAACCCCTAAGCCTAGCCCTAACACTAACCCTATCTTTACCCCTACACCAACCCCAATCATAACCTCCCAACACTAACCCTAACTCCTAACCCCTATGCTCTAACCCTAACCGCAACCCTAATCTAATCCTAACCCATATTAGACTTCATGTATTTTGTACTGTTACTTTCTTTATGTCATGTGTTCCTCATTGAATGCATGTTGTATGAGATGTGTTTGTCACTTTTTCAAGTATTATGCAATGTCTCCTTAATGGGTGCATGTTTTGTGGGATGTGATTGCCACAATGTATGTGATATGTTCATAACTGGATGCATATTTTATGCGATGTGTCTGACATGTCATGTGTTCTTAAATAAATGCATGTAGTATGCAATGTGTGGCACTGTTTCCCATTGTATGCAAAGTGTTCATAAGTGGGTATATGTTGTATGGGAAGTGCTTGTCACTGTTGCACGTTTTACGTGATGTGTTCATAACTAGGTGTATGTTATACGAGATGTGCTTTATACTGTTACACTCTGTATGCCAAGTGTTCTTCACTTAATGCATGCTGTATGTGATGTGCTTCTCTCTGCTGGACATTGTATGAGATACGTTCATAAGTAGGTGCATATTACAGGAGATGAGCTTGTCACTGTTAAACATTGTATGCAATGTGTTAAGTGTGTGCATGTTATATGAGATGGGTCTCACACTGTTTCACATATGAAATTTGTTTGAACTTGGTGCATGTTGTATGAGATATGTCTGTAACTGTTCCATGTTGTGTGCAATGTGTTCATAACTGTGTGCATACTATATGAGATTTGCCTGTCACTGATGCACCTTGTATGAAATCTGTTCATCACTGGATGCATGCTGTGTGAGATATGTTTCTCACTGTTCCACTTTCTATGCAATGTGTTGATAAGTGGGTACCTGTAATATGAGATGTATCTGGTACTGTAGTATAAAATGTGCTTTTAACTTAGTGCATGTTTTAAGAGATGTGTCTGGTACTGTGGCAAATTTTATGAAATGTTTTTAACTTGGGGGATGTTGTATGAAGTGTGTCTGCCATTGTTCCACATTGTATACAATGTGTTAATAACTGGATTCATGTTATATGAGATGTGTTTTGTCATGGTTTCACATTGCATGCAACGTGTTCATCACTGGGTGCATGTTGTATGAAACATGTCTCTCACTGTTGCACTTTCTATGCAGTATGTTCATAAGTGGATACATGTTATATGAGATGTGTCTGGTATTGTTGTATGAAATGTTTTTAACTTGGTGTATGTTGTAAGAGATATATCTGTCACTGTTCCACATTGTATGTGATGTGTTTATAACATGGAGCATGTTGAACAAGAAGAGTATGCAATGTGTTCATAAATGGCTCCATGCTATATGAGATGGGTCTGGTAGTTTCACATTGCATGAAATATGTTTTTTAACTTGGTGCATGCTGTATGAGATGTGTCTGTCATCGTTCTGCATTTTATCTGATGAGTTCATATCTGGGTGCATGTTGTATGAGATGTGTTTGTCACTGTTAAATGTTATGGGATGCATATTAGCTGGGAATGTGTTGTATTAGATGTGTCTTTCACTATTGCAGATTGTATAAGATGTGTTCATTACTGTTGTACATGATGTGCCTGACACAGTTGTCAATGCACACTGTTTTATGCAATGTGTTCATAAGTGGGTGCATGCTATATGAGACATGTTTGTATCTGTTGCATGTTATGGGATGTGTTTTAACTGGGAATGTGCTATATTAGATGTGTATTTTGCTATTGCATATTCTATAAGATGTGTTATACTGGATGAGTGTTGTATAAGATGTGCCTGTCATTGTTTGACATTGTATGCAATGTGTTCATAAGTGTGTGCATGCTATGTGAGATATTTGTCATTGTTTCATGCTATAGGATGTGTTTTAACTGGGAATATGTGATATTAGATGTGTCTTTCACTATTGCAGATTGAAAAAGATTTGTTCAATAACCGGGTGCATGTTGTATGAGACTTGCCTATCACTGATACAAATTGTATGTAATGTGTCTATAACTTGGTATATGTTGTACAAGATGTGTCTGACAATGTTCCACATTATATGTAATGTGTTCATAATTGACTGCATGTTTTATGAAACACTGTACCCAATGTGTTGCACATTGTACGTAATGTGTTCATAAGGGGGTGCATGTTATTTGAGATGGGTCTGGTACTATTGCACCTTGTATGAAATGTGTTTTTAACTTGGTGCATATTGCAGGAGATGTGTCTGGCATTGCTGGCACTGTATGCAATGTGTGCATAGCTAAGTGCACTTGGTGAGAAGTGATTGTCACTGTTGCATGCTATGGGAAGTGTGTTAAATGAGAATATGCTGTATTAGTTGTGTCTTTCACTATTGCAGATATATAAAATATGTCCACTAATGGATGCATGTTGCATAAGATGGTGCCTGTCACTGTTGGATGTTGTATGCCATGTGTTCATAAGTGGATGCACACTATATGGGAAATGTTTATATCTGTTACTTGTTATGGGATATGTTTTAACTGGGAATATATTGTATTAGTTGTGTCTTTCACTATTGCATATGTATAAGATAAGTCCATTACTGGGTGCATGTTGTATAAGATGTGCCTGTCACTGTTTGACATTGTATGTGATGTGTTCACAAGTGTGTGCATGCTGTATGAGATATGTTTGTCACTGTTGCAAGCATCATTCCAAATTCTGTTTCTGGTTGCTGCTGACATGAATTCAAGTAATTACATCCTGTACTCCATGTGTTCTTCACTGAATGCATGTTGTATGAGAAGGGTCTGTCACTATTCCAAGTACTGTGTGATGTGTTCACAAATGGGTGCATGTTATATAAGATGTGTCTAGAATTGTTGCATGTCATATGAAATGTGTTAACTTGGTGCATATTGTATGAGATGTGTCTGTCACTGTTCCACATTGTGTGCGGTGTATCCATACCTGGGTGCAGGTTGTATGAGAAGTACTTGTCACTGTTGCATGTTATGGGATGTGTATTACTGGGCATATGTTGTATTAGATGTGTCTTTCACTATTGCAGATTGTATAAGATGTGTTTGTAACTTGATGCATGTTGTACAGAATGTACCTGTCACTGCTGGATGTTTTATGTGATGTTTTCATAAGTGGGAGCATGCTGTATGAGACATGTTTGTCACTATTGCCTGTTATGGGATGTGTTTAAACTGGGAATGTGCTGTATTAGATGTGTGTTTCATTTTTGCAGATTGTAAAAGATGTGATCATACCTGGGCACATATTGTCTGAGACATGTTTGTCACTGTTGCATATTGTAAGATGTGTATTAACTGGGATTATTTTGTTCATGTCAGTGGCAACCAGGAATGACATGAATTTGCATTAGTGACAACTAGAAACAGAATTTAGAATGACATAAATTCACGTCAGTGGCAACCAGGAACAGAATATAGAATGATGTAAATTCAGGTCAGTGGTCACAAATTTAACTTGGTGTGTGTTGTATGAGAAGTGTCACTTTTGCACATTGTTTGAAATGCAAATATGTGGTATTAGATGTGTCTTTCACTATTGCAGATTGAATAAGATATGTTCAACAACCGGGTGCATGTTGTATGAGACTTGCCTGTCACAGATACAAATTGTGTGTAATGTGTTTTTAACTTGGTGCATGTTGTATGAAATGTGTATGTTACTGTTACACGTTGTATGCCATGTTTTCATAACTTGATGCATGCTTTATGATATGTGTTTGTCATTGTTCCACATTGTTTGTGATATGTTCATAACTGGGTGCATGTTTTATGAGACGTGTTTATCACTGTTCCATGTTGTATACAGTGTGTTCATAAATGGATTCATGTTATATGAGATGGGTGTGGCACTGTTGCACATTATTTGTAATGTGTTTTTAACTGGCACATGTTGTAGAGTTGTGTCTGTCACTGTTCTACATTGTATGTGGTCTTCATATCTGCAAGCATGTTGTATGAAATGTGTTTGTCACTGTTTCATGTTATGTGAAGTGTATTAACTGGGAATATGTTGCATTACATGTGTCTTTCATGATTGAAGATAGCATAAGATGTGTTCATAACTGGGTGCATGTTGTATAAGATGTGCCTGTCAAAAACAAATGTGCCTGTCACTATTGGACTTCATATGTGATGTATTCATATGTGGGAGCATGCTGTCTGAGACGTGTTTGTCACTGTTACATGTTATGAGATGTGTTTTAACTGGGAATATGTTGTATCACAGGTGTCTTTCACTATTGCTGATTACATAAGATGTGCTTACATTATGAGACATGTTTGTCACTGTTACATATTAATGGATGTGTATTAACTGGGAATTGATTGTTCATATCAGCGGAAACCAGAAACAGAATTTGTAATAATGTAATTTCACATCAATGACAATCAGGAACAAAATGTGATATGATGTGAATCCATGTCAGTGGCAACCAGGAACAGAATATGGAATGATGTAAATTCATGTTAACAGTGGTGAATTTAACTTAGTGCATGTTGTATGAGAAGTGTTTGTCACTGTTGCAAATTGTATGAAATGTGTTTTTTATTTGGTGCATGTTGTATGAGATGTGCATGTCACTGTTCCACATTGTATGTGATTTGTGCATAATTGGGTGCATATTTTATGAGATGTGTTTTTCACTGTTGCACATTGTATGCAGTGTGTTTATAAGTTGGTGCATGTTATATGAGATGGGTCTGGTACTGTTGCAAATTGTATGAAATGTGTTTTTAACTTGGTGCATGTTGTATGAGATATGTCTGTCACTGTTCCATGTTGTATGTGATGTGCCTGTCATATAAGATGTGTTTGTCACTGTTGCATATTATGGGATGGGTATTAATGGGGAATATGTTGTATTAAATGTATCTTTTACTATCACAGATTTTATACGATGTGTTCATAACTGGGTGGATGTTGTATAAGATGTGCCTGTCACCACCAGATGTTGTATGTGATGTGTTCATATGTGGGAGTATGCTGTATGAGACGTGTTTGTCACTGTTGCATGTTATGAGATGTGTTTTAACTAGGAATATGTTGTATGAGATGTGTCTTTCACTTTTGCAGATTGCATAAATTGTGTTCATAACTGGGCTCATGCTGTATGAGACGTATTTGTCACTGTTGCACATTATGGGGTATGTTTTAACTGGGACTATTTTGTTCATGTCAGTGACACCCAGGAACAGAATTTGTAATGATGTGAATTCACGTCAGTGCAATGGGGAACAGAAATTGCAATTACATGAATTCACATCAATGGGAACCAGGAACAGAATTTGGAAATGACATAAATTTATATCAGCAGTCATGAATTTAACTTGTTGCATGTTATATGAGGTGTGTTTATCACTGTTGCAGAATATATGGAATGTGTTTTTAACTTGGTGCATGTTGTATTAGATGTGTTTGTCACTGTTCCATGTTGAATGCAATGTGTTCATATCTGGTGCATGTGGTATGAGAGGTGTTTGTCACTGTAGCATGTTATGGGGTGTGTTTTAACTGGGAATGTCTTGTATTAGATGTGTCTTTCACTATTGCAGATTGTATAAGATGTGTGTATAACTAGGCACATGTTGTATGAGACATGCTTTTTACTGTTGCATGTCAAGGGATATGTATTAACTGGGAATATATTGCTCATATCAGTGGCAACCAGGAACAGAATTTGTAATTACTTGAATTCATGTCAGCAGCAACCAGAAACAGAATTTGGAATGATGTAAATTCATGTCAGTAGCAATTAGAAACAAAATTTGAAATGACAAGAATTCATGTCAGTGACAACCAGGAACAGAATATGGGATGACGTAGATTCATATCACTGGTGGTGAATTTAACATGGTGCATGTGGTTTGAGAAGTGTTTGTCACTGTTCAGCCCTCATCTTTAACACTGATCAATACGTGGCTAATCTTGCTTCATTCATACTTCTCTCCCACTTTCTGCCTTGCTGGATTATTTTAAAGAAAAACCCAGACATCATATCATTTCATCCATAAATGTTTCAGTATGTTCCTCTCAGAGATATGACTTCATTTTTTAAAAAACATCATCATATCACTATGATAGCACCTTAAAGTTAATAATAACTTCTTAATGTTATTATTCTGTTAGTAGTAAATTTCCTCTGATTATATCTCAAATATTTTTATAGCAGGTTTGTTTGAATTAAGGTTCATATAAGAGGCAGACATTTCCTTTGGCTCTGTCTTTTATTCTTTTAATTTTTTTTTTAAATGTGAGATACAATTTAGGGTTAGGTATACAAGAGATCATTATGCAGGTACCCTTGTTGATGAGATGTGACCCACCCTCTCCCCTCCTCTTGCAGTTTCCCACTACTGCCAATACCTTTCTTAAACATTATAATAATTGTTCAAGGCCTGCTTATGAGTGAGAACATGTGGTGCTTGGTTCTTTGTTTCTGTGATAGATCACTCAGTAGTATAAACTCTAAGGCCACCCAAGTTGCTGTGAAGTTCATAATTTTGCCCTTCGTTGACTCTTTTAAGTCTCCTTTAATCTATAACATTTCCTACTCCAGAATATAGGGACAAGATACAGGACAAGAGAAGAAACTGGATTATTTTTCCTGGAGGATTTCCCACAATCTGGCTTTTGCTGATTGCATCCATGTGATATTACTTAAGATTAATGTACTAGGAATCTATTGCTTCAGTAATACTGTGTAAAAAAACACCACAAAACCTCAGTGGCATGCAACAATAAGGGTTTATTATTGTTCATGCACCTGGGGAAATTGGCAGGGTGACTGCTGAACTTGGCTGATCTTGCTCACCTGTCTGAGGGTCATCTGGCTAGAAAGACCTTGGCTGGGAGGACTGAGTGACTTCATTCTGCTCCATGTGTCTCTTATTTTCCATTAGGCTAGCACAAACATGTCCTTCTCAAGTGGATGACAGAAACCAAGCATAAAGACTGCTGGGTTTAAAGACACATGCGTCAGAGAGGAAAGACTCATGCAGGAGCACTTAGGAGGTGATTGATTGCTGAGGCAGATAAAAGGAGGAACCTAAATCCTGAGGGAACTGAGTAACTAGACCAAGTAGTAAGTTGGAGTATCAGAGAACAATGAAAAACCCACCAGTGATTGGACTATAAGATAAAGAAGTATCTTATAGTCACAATGTATAAGTCAAGAGTCCATATTCTTGATCCTAAATTAAAAAAAAAATAGGACCTTCTTCCTTCCTTCCTTCCTTCCTTTCTTCTTTTCTTTCCGCTTTTTTCCTTTCTTCCCTCCCCGCTTCTCTTTTCCTCCCCCCTTCCTCCCTCCCTCCCTCTCTCCTTCTTTCCTTCCCCCTTTCCTTCCTTTCTTCCTTCCTTCCTTGTTTTTCTTTCTTTTCTTTAGTCAAGGTTTTACTCTGTCCTCTGAACACAATCACAGCTTACTGCAGCCTTAAATTTCTGGGCTCAAGCAATCCTCCCACCTTGGCCTCCCTGGGTAACTGGGACTATAGGCATGTGCCACAACACCTGGCTAATTTTTTAAAAAAATTTTTCATAGAGACAAGGCCTCATTGTGTTGCCCAGGATGGTCTCAAACTCCTGAATTCAAGCAATCTTCTCACTTTGGCCTTCCAAAATACTGAGATTATTGGTATGAGCCACTGTGCTCAGCCAGATTTTCTTTAAATCATATATGTTGAATGTCTACTGTATGCTGGGCACATCATCAGATATGTTACATAAATTATAGAATTGTGGCTGGGACTATGAATTGTGAGACCACCTGCCTGGTTTTGAGACCCACCTCTGTGAGTGAAATGAGTTCATAGATCTACAATGCTTCAAAAGCTGCCTGCTGCAAAAATAAGCTCTCAAAAAATCTTAGCTATTACACGTGATCTCATTTTACATTCCCACCAATGCGTAGGGTGGGAAAATATTTTAGTCCCATTTTATAGATGAAGAAAGAGAACCATAGAAAAATCACATAGCCAGTGACTTCAGCTATGGGATTAGCAAGCTGTGAGGACAGAATGCAAATAGTCTGAACAGGGTGGGACTCCCAGTGGAGGAGGGACTCAAGGACACAGGAGGAGCAGAGGTGTGTGGCCAAGGCAGCAGGTGCAAAGGAGCATGTCCTGAAATCCATCAGTGAGGAGCAAGCAAGGTGATGGAAGAGACTAGAGTTGAATTGGAGAGATTCTTTGACAGATATTGCTCTGAATAGGGTGAAAAAGGAGGCATGTTCAAGAAAGACCAAGTGTGCTATTCTAATTCCCAATGTAGTATTTCCGAAACATTGCTGATCACCAGAAGCTTCTGGTAGAGCTTTTTAAATCTGTGCATTCCTGGTTCTACCTCTGGAAATGCTAATTAGTAATTTCAGGTACTGCCTGGATAGCTGAATATTGTCAGAGTTTTTCAGTTGTTGATTGACTCTGTCTGGAGCCTCCTGATCTCAAGTTACAACCCTTCATTGTACCAATAGGAAAGATAATACCAGGAAGGTTACTTGTCTCACCTGAACCACACAGCTGGTTGATAGCAGAACTGCAACTGGGTTTTAGCCCAGCGTTCTTTCTACAACATTCAGCATTCCTGCCACTATATTTATTTATATTTAGGGGGTACAAGTGAAGATTTCCAACATGCATGCACTGCACAGTAGCAAAGAGGGGGCTTTTAGTGAACCAATTACCCAAATAGTGAACATTGTACCAAATAGGTGATTTTTCAACCTTCACCCTCCTCCCAAGCTCCCACTTTTTGTAGTCTTTAATGTCTATTATTCTCCTTGGTGTGTCCAAATATTCCCAATGTTTAGCTCTTGCTTATAAATGAGAATATGCAGTAATTGATTTTCTGTTTCTGAGCTATTTCACTTAGGATAAGGGCCTCTGGTTCCACCCATGTTGCTGCAAAAGACAGGGTTTCATGTTTTTAAAGTTGAGTAGTATTTCATGGCATATACATACTACATTTTCTTTATCCAATCCTCTGTTGATGAACATTTGGTTTGATTCCTTGCTATGTGACTAATACTACAATAAATAGATGTCTCTGTCACTACATTGAGTGGGTAAATACCTTGGGGGAAATACTCCCAAATATAAGTGCATTAGTATTTTGACATGACATTATGAAATAGTTTTCATCATCATAAACTGAGCAACCATAATTATGCGTAAAAAATTCTATTTTAAAAAACTCTCTTTACTATCCCTAGGTGTATGGGTCTATCCCCAGGTGGGATGTGAGTAGCTTGGAAGTTGGAACCATGTGTTTTTTCATTTTTATACTTTCAAATTATTTCACAGTGCATTTAATAATGTCAGTTAAATAATTGCAATAACTAAGAAAAAGCCAATATATTATGATATGTTTAGTGGTGAAAATTCAGTATCATGGCAGAAAAACAAATTTATGTTTTTGCAAAACTCATAATTTTTTTTTTCTTTTCAAGTTTGTCAAACGTTTACCACTTTGGAATTACAGCTTGTTTGGTAAATAATAGAAACCTATGAAGGAATAATATAATACTTCCTTCTTACTGATGGTTTTTACACTATGATTGCATAAACCATCCTTAGTAAACTTATCAGTTAACACACCTAGCTTAACTAATTCTCTGCCTGAGCTAATGGCACTAATTTTCACTTTTCACTTTGGGGTAGCAGTGTGCCACACTAAGCCTGGCATCTCATATTATCTGTATTTTACAAAAAAGGAAACTGAGGCACAGAAAGGTTGCATAGCCTCCTGGGTGACACGACCAACATGCCGAAGAGGCTGAATGAAGCCTATGCTCTTGCCATACATAGTTTCATGCTGCTGCCCAGGAGACAAGTAGATTGCTGGGTTTGCATTCACTTTTTCTGCCCAAAGAATGACTTCAAGTCACACAAGCACAGGTGTGGAAGACACTTCAAGAGAGTAAGAGGAGAACCAGGGTCATCAGAACCTGACATTTTGGGGGCTCCTGGCTTGAACAGTCTCTCAGGATCTGGAGTAGGACCAATAGTGCTCATCTTCCCCTGGGTGCTTAGAGCTATGTTTCTGGAAGGGGAGACTGAAGGGCTTGTTCAGGAAACTGGGGGATAGGGGGAAGTTTCACAATGCCTGAAGAAGGATGGATGGAGCTCCACTGGAAGTTGGAAGGGCTGCTCATTACATGGGTTGACAAAGTTGTACTTGCATGATGAGTGAAAGGAGAGAACCTTAGACATTTAGAATATAATGTAGCCATTCTGAATCAGCACAGCCATTTTGCTTAGGCCTTACCCCTTGACATTCCCTTACTGCACAGTTTGCATGGTCCACATGTTTTTTACCTTACCATCATTAACAAGAAAAATACTTTAGTTTTAAAAACTGGTGATTACACAGAACTCCTTTAGCATATCCAGTCTTGCTAGCATTCTATATTTTAGACAGTCATGTTGATACATTGGTATTGGCCGCCTGTGACAACTTCCAGCACACCACCAGGAGGCATGTTTGTTGGTATGTTGTTATCATATGACCATGACAACCTCCAGCCCATCGACTGAGATCATGAGATGTTGATGCCTGGCGATGTCAAGATTCTAGATTCATGTGACTACTAACCAAAGAATACAACTCTGGACTTTCCTTTTGGCCCAGACCAAATACACCTAGTTTTCAGCCTTCCAGACCTCACTCACCTGAGTGCTGGCTCCCTTTCCACCTGTGAAAGGTAAATAATAAACTTTACTTCCGCTCTGTTATAATCTTGCATTATTCCCATGGCACTAGTCCACTTTGCCTCAGTTTACCCTTTTAATGAGTGTTCAGCTTTTATTAAGATTCTGCTTTTATTTGGGGTAGCTTTGAAGTAGATTGGGAGTAGGTTATGAGAGGTAGGGGTTCTTTTTGTGCCCTATTGTGCGAAAGAAGGCTTCAGCTGAAGAGCATTCACTACCAACACCACCCTCACCTAAATGGGAACTGGAATGCTGTCTACTCTAAATCAAACTGGGAGTTTATAGGAACGGGGGGGGCATCAAATACCACACAGGTGGTTAGATGCCTGTGGGGATCCATTCAGGCCTGTCCAGGGACAAAGGAAGCCTGGCAAACTGGGCCATCTCTGATGGCTTTCTGGGCTGTGATCCCTCCAGAGTCAGTCTACTCGAGTTGGCCCACAAAGCTACCCTCTGAGCTAGGGTGCCATCTGTCCAGGAAAACCCAGTTACTTTTGTGAAAGCAGCCTTGAGCCACCATCAAAGGAGAGTGTGCATCCCACCCTGAGCAGAGAGTCAGGGAGAAAAGTGGTCCCAACTACCAGAACCTTGTTGCAGCCTTTGCTAGAGCAACTGCAACTGATAGGAGCAATGGGACTTTAGGTTATAGAGGCATGAGGGGAACTGAAGGGCCACGGTGCCTGTAAAGAGCCACAGTGACCTGCCTTCTCCTGGGAAGGAATGAAGATGGAAGGCAGTATTCTGACAAAGGAATAGAGGAGGAGGTGGTGCTGCTTGCATGAACTAGAATCACGTCGATGAGCTCAGAGCTGTCCTCTGGTATGACCAAGCATCATGGAGATACTTCACTGTGTACTAGCTGCTACCCAGGGCACCCACAATTGAGTGAGGGGGCTTTTGCCAAGGATTTGATGCAAGGGCAACTGACCCTCAAATTAAATCTTCTCATTTGGGATAATGTATTGACATTGATGAAGGTCAGCCACTCAGATGGTGGTTGGTATTTTAAAAAACAATGCTGATAAACAAAAATGGGAGACATATCTATCCTTGCTTTCAGACTCTTCTCTCTTCAAAGGAGTAAATTCTTCCCAGGTAACCCCACTATACCTCCACATGCTGGGCCCACAGTGATGTTTATTTTATAAATAAAGTAGTAAGAGTAATTGCCTAAAAATAGAGCTTATGAATGGAAGGGAATAGATATGTCATCACCCCAGTGGGGGTAAGTGGAGTTAATTCACATACAAAATATGAACTCAAGATATTGTCCTGTGTGAATACTGAAGCTAAAGTCTTCAGCTCCACCTTAGTGAAATTGGTGAAGATAATCCAGTCTTACTAAGACAATTAAGGGACACTTCTGTAATTAGATGGAAAGATCTTTTCTAGTCAGTTCATCCATCTACCTTGCCAACTAGACACAGAAAAACATTCTGAATCTCATGGTGTTAGAGCATATTCTAGTGGTAGTGAAGAAAAGCAAACACTTCCAAACTGCTAAAAGCATCCACTGCTGGGGAATACTCAAAAATACTCCTGCATGGGCAAAAGCCTAGGTAGGCTTGCCTCATAAAACAGCAAAGAACATGAGTAGCACATTATACAACAACATCAATCTTTTCTTTTAAAGATAAGACAAGTTCTCTTTTATCCAATGTCTAATGGCAAAGGCAAACAAATAAAAATTATTAAAAATCCTAAAACAATCTAAAATAGCATACTATACTCGATATAGTGAAATTTTAGCAAAACGTCTATTTTTTGTTTGTTTGTTTTCTTCTTAAATCTGAACCACATTCAGACTTTCTCCTTGGAGATTCTGTTTAAAAAAGGAAAAGGGAGTAGAAAACAGATATAATACCTAAAGCAAACTCCCTTTAGCCATGACAGTATCATTACAAACTTGACTGAGTACCATTATTTCAGATAAATAAAAACAATGGACCAGAACCCATTTTACATAAGAAAATGTTGTTCAACTTGTTGCCAACCTTGGTGAAGCCTCCTCTGACCTATTAAATAAGTGATGGTTAATATAAATATATTTAACCAAGTAGCAACATCATCATCTTTTGTGTGTATCTCCAAACTGAGGGAAATAGATTTCCTTGGTTTTAAACATAAATTATACTCTTAAAAATCAAACTAGTACAAACTGGAGTACATATTAAAAAAATACCAAAAAACTTTTCTTAAAGCATTTCATCAGTGAGCGTACCTGATCTCAAACCAGGTGAATTGGGGACCAAAATGGAGCTCAAACCTTACGTGTACAATGACCATTTGTATACCACCCTGAATTGTACCCCACATCTTTAAAATAAAAGTTTAAAAAAGCCAGAAGCTCTGAGTTCTATTGTGTTTAGACTTAAAACTATTTAGAATTAAAGAGTTTGTGTTTATTTGATTTCAAGTTATCTCAGCAAGAAACACATTTTTCCATACTTCTTTGGAAGGATAGTAGGTCAAATGACACATTTGTGAATGACTGAAATATTTCAGTCATGCCACAGTGACCATCTGACCTAAGCACCAGAGATTGAAGGAACAAAGTCTCATATTTTAGATGTTCTTTAAAAGTCTTTCTTGGGAAGGGGAAGCGGGGGATGTGGAAAGCTGTCACAGGCCTTGCTTTTTATTTTTATCCTGACACTAAACAGTTTAATTATATTTTTATCCCTTGACTTAGGATCATAGTTAATGTTACCAAATGCAAACATTATATAGCATAATTCTGCAACTTTGCAAGAATAAACACAGTTTGTTTAAAAGTCACCCGCATCCTTTAAACTCAAAACAGTTTCCCAATCTGTGCAAATTCATTCCACTCTTTGAATATGTTTTGTTTTCCACGATGTTCAGTAGCAAAGGTGGACCTTTATCCTTTTTTTTTTTTTTGAGTTGGAGTCTCACTCTGTCTCCCAGACTGGAGTGCAGTGGCACACTCCTGGCCATCGCAGCCTTGACCTGCTGGGCTCCAGCGACCCTTCCACCTCAGCCTTCCAAGGAGCTGGAACTACAGGTGTGCATTACCATGCCTGGCTAATTTTTGATTTATTGTAGAGATGAGGTCTTGCCAAGTTGCCCAGGTGGGTCTCGAACCTGCGGGCTCAGGCAATCCACTCGCCTCAGCCTCCCAAAGTGCTGGGATTACAGGCTGAGTGACCGAGCATGGCCTGGGCCTTTATTCTTAATGATAAAACAAGTTGTAGAACAGTTAGGTTAAAGAGATCTAGGATCTGAAGAAGCAATTCACTTCATTTCTTGACTAAATGAAAATCATACTTTGATGTAAGGCTAAATGGGACTGAGCTTCCCCTATTAAGTGGAACAATTAATATTAGAGGTGTTTGAAGATCATGGTTGAGAGGACTTCACTGAACGTCTCCAAGACTAATTATTGCAATCAGAGAGAACACAAACCTTGTTTAGGGTGCAACTCAATCTGGGACTTGTAAATCAAATGTTGAGCCATTTCTTTGTGGCTTTATTAAAAAATTCTCCCATCTCCATTTAAAGGGATAGATTGCCAAGGCCTAACTAAAATGTCAAAACCTAAAACAAAAATGCTTCTGACCTCACTGCTACACCTGATACTTCCAATACTGATTTCCTCTGAACACCATTTTGCACTTTCTTCACATCTTTTGCCTCAGGCCTTTGTAATACAGAGAAAGGAAAAAGAATTTCACTTCCCAAATGCTAGAATTGCTGGTACAGAACATAACCGAATACCAGCAGCCATGCCAGGGCACCTGTGGTCATATACAGAAGTCTCACAAAAGATTTCATTATGAACAGGTCCCAGTTCTCTGCTCATCTTGATTTACTGTGCTTTAAGAAGGGCAGAGAGAATTGCAATTGTGCTCCTAAAGAAAAAAAAGTTTTTGTGTGTGTGTGTGTGTATGTGTGTGTGTGTGTGTGTGTGTATTGCATCTATGCTCTTTTTAAGAAAAAGAGGGGGGAGAATTCGCAAGAAAAAAAGCATAAGACACGTTTCTAAAGCAACAAAATAGGACCTGCACCTCTTCAGAAGCAATGCTGCTACAGCACATAAACATACAACTGTGTCACCCAGGGATCCTTTAAGATACAGATTCTGAATCAGTAGGTCTGGGGCGGGCCTGAGAGTCTATGTTTCTAAGTTCCCACATGATGTTGTCGTGGCTGGTCTGAGGGCCACATTTTAAATAAGGAGCTAGAGTCATTTGCTACCTTTCCAATAATTTGCCCCCCGCCCCCACCTATGTTTCTATTCCAAAGTGTTTTATTTAACACTTGCTACTCAAATCAACAAGAGATTTTCCTGGAGACAAGCACTGTGCATCCCTTAGTACCTAGCATAGGAACAGAAAGAGAAAGCACTAAGTAACAGAGGCAGACTCCTTTTGGAGGCAGTGGCAGCAAAACTGTGAGGAAGGAAACAGGTTCAAGGGCGATTCTGCAATATTGGTGGAAAAAGTGTCAGAGAGCCTCTGCTCATGTCCTTATAATTATTCACAAAGACTTTTTGATAAGATAATTCTGGTCTCTTCCTTCCTCTCTTCGAGTGTTGTCCTTCTAGAAGAGGAAGCAGGCCTAGCAGGATGGAGTTTGGGGGCGGGCAGATGGGATGGATCATCTGTGTCCTTGACTCAGCTTCAAGATGAGTATACCCACCTGCAAGCTGATTTTAAGGATTGGGAAGGATCCATGTAAAGCACCTGGCACAGTGCCTGGGGATAGTAGTCATTCAATAAATGTAGATGCAATCAACTCTCCTTCATCTGGGCTTGCTTTAATCCAGTGGTCTTTAACTTTGACAGCTGCAATTAGAAAATCTTAGAGGACCAAAATTCCAGGTGCCCCCTAGGCCAAACCCTAAACCAATTAATTTATAAATCTCTGAGGGGGTGAGTGGGGCCATTTCTAAAGCCCACAGGCGGTTCCAATACCCAGCAACCCATTGGTCTAACTATAGTTAAGGAGCAATCACTTCCTTGGGGCCTAGTAATAGGAGCCAGCTAGTTAGCCTCCCTCAGGGGTGTCTAGGAGAGAGGGAGGAAGGTGAGAGGTCTCCCAATCCTCAGGCACACCCCCAAGGCTTGTCTTCTCTCTTCTCACCTTGCAGGGGACAGCAATCTGCTAGCAATTAGTACTAATCAGTCTCTGCCTGGTTGCAGAGCTGCCCTGGGGTCAGCAGGACAGTGTCAAACCTCCAGAAATTTGAGTGTGGATTATTTTATTTGTGAGCTGTGTTTATCTTTCTCCTCTTTAACCCAGTATGATTTTTCTTTTAATTTTAAAGATATGGGATACAATTCAGTTAGGTATACAAATGGTCATTGTGTAGGTAAAGTTTGGGCCTCACTTTGATCCCCACATCACGTGGTTTGAGATAAGGTATTCTTATTGATGAGGTGTGCCCATGCTCCCTCCTCTGGCAGTTTCCCACTACTGCCAATCCCTTTCTTATAATATAAGGATAATTGTTCAGGGTCTACTTATGAGTGAGAACATATAGTACTCAGTTCTTTGTTTCTGTTATGGATCACTCAGTATTATAGAACCTAAGTTGCTGTGAAGTTCATAATTTTGTCCTTCTTTATGGCTGCATAATATTCCAGTATGATTATTTTTTATCACTCATGTTTTCCAGGGTTTCATCTACCTGTGAAATTAAATGGTATCATATGAATAAAAAAGCCACCAGAAACACTCACCCAATATTTTGTGCCTAAAGAGCTCACCCCATAAGTGTGTCTGATGTTTCCTGGAGTGTGTCTCATGTGTGTTCATGAACAAATCCAGTCAGTGGCTACCCTGGCTCTGTAAGATTGTATCCATGAGATTGAACTACTTTGTAGGATGGAGAATAGTAAATAAAATAACATGCACAAAGCACATTAGCTTAGGACTTGGAGCAAGGTATGTTTTCAATAAATGTTAGGATTTGTCATCTAATAAATGACACTTACCAGGCTTGGCCATCCAGCTAGGCACCATCTTTTCAGATGCTACTACCCCTTTCTGTCACTGCTACATTTTCCTGTCATATATCTTTTTTTTTTTATTTTTGAGTCAGAGTCTCAATCTGTCTTAGGCTGGCATGCAGTGGCACGATAATGGCTCACTGTAGCCTCCAACTTTTGGGCTCAGACAATCCTTCCACCTCAGTCTCCCAAGTAACTGGGACTGAGTTGGGACTGACTGGGATTGAGGCACTACCATGCCTAGATAATTTTTAAAATTTTTGTAGGGATGAGGTTTCACTATGTTGGTCAGGCTGGTCTTGAACTCCTGGGCTCAAATGATCCTCCCACCTCAGCCTCACAAAGTGTTGGGATTACAGGCATGAGCTACTGTTCCTAGCTACTTCCTGTCATATTTCTTCTACATGGTGCCCCTATCAGTCTGGAAACCATGCTGAGAAAGTTGCATGGGTATTTATGGCAAAGGTCACAAAGTTCCAACCTTTTGTGAGACACATCACAGAAGTCCCGGCAGTACTGCTGGGACCCCTAAGTTTCACTAAGCTTTTGCTTTCTCCCATTTCTTCTTCTGGTAAGTTCCCACCTTATACTCAGAATGATTCTGCCTTTTGTTTCAGAAATATTGCTACCAGATCATGCTCACTGGCCTGACTCCCTTATTCCTTCCTAAGAGACACCTGGCAGGCTGCTGCATTGGGTCAGTAGACACTGGTGGACACAGTGGGATCCTTCAGGGTGTGCCATTTGGGCCCAGGCTGGAACATGTATGCACTTACCTCCCACAAGAAGAGCAGGGTGTCTGGGAGCAGTGGTTTACACAAACCACCCATACCCTTGTCCACTTCCAACTGATGAACAATTACTGTGATTTGGTAGGAGATAGGCAGTGGACCCCATCCTGCCTTCATCACATCCTGTTTGAGGGGATAAAGGGTTTGCAGAAAGGAGTAATTAACACTTTTAATGTTGCATTTAAACAAAGTCTTTTAAGAGATACAAAGTTTAATGGCTAGAGAAGATCTATAAAAAACAGATATTGGGAGACGGCTTGAAATGGACTAGTCAGGAAAGACTTTATAGATGAGAGTGGTCTAAGAAAATATTTGAAATAAGGGCAGTGGAGTACTGAGGAAGGAGGGAAGTGGGAATGGTCAGAGCAGGCAGGGTACAGGGAAAATGGAACTACATTGTCCAGAGAGAATTTAAAAACAAAAGCAACTAAAAGTCAGTTTCCTTCTTATGATCATCACCATGCACCAGCAATTCAAGACAATAAAAGACTATCCTAGTCGTAGTCATTTACTGTTTTTAGTAATTCTTAGCAAGCTCTGGGTGCTTTATTTTTCCAGAGAAATTAGTAATCTTTTGTCTTAAGCATTTGACTTCTCTATTGCATCTGTCAAATTATTTTTCTGAGTCTGAGTTCTGAGTCTCACTGTGTTGCCCAGGCTGGAGTGCAGTGGCACAATCACAGTTACCTCAGCCTTGACCTGCTGAGCTCAGGAGATCCTTCTGCTTCAGTGTTCCAAGTAGCTGGGACTAGAGATGCGTGCTACCATGCCTGGTTAATTTTTTTTTTAATTGTAGAGATGAGGTCTCAGCATGTTGCCCAGGCTGGTCTTAAACTCCTGGACTCAGGCAATCTTCTAGCCTTGGCCTCCCAAAGTGCTGGGATTATAGGCATGGAGCCACCTCATCAGCTGCCAAACAAATTAAGATTTGTCTTTTTAATCTCTCACCTCATATCATGCCTAAGAGTCTGGTACTTTCTGGAAGGTCTTTTTCTGGAAGTCCTTTGTGGATAGTGCAAGGTTTATAAAGGTCGGGTAGTTAGTCCAATTCAGAATAAAAATGGGAAGTCAGAGACAGGATTACAGACATAAACAATATGGGTCTAGAATTCCAAAATTCTGTCTTCAGCTCTTATTTTTATGGCTCCCCTATATAAAACTGCTGTTCCTACCAAAATTAGTCAGTCCATAGTTTTGTGGATGGCTGGGGGGTAGACTCCATGAGGACAGGGGTCTGTTATTTGTTCAGTTCACAGGTGTATCCAAAGTACCTAGATTAATGCTTGACCAGAGGAAATGATCAGTAGCTACTTATTGAGTCAGGATATAAAATACATAGTTCAAGTGTTCCCACAGGGGATAAAGGCTTTATTCAACTAATGGAAATCTGGATCTGAAGACCTGGAAACTCCCCAAGATAAAGAGTACTGTTGTCTCAAAGGCCAAGAAGAGAGGGTGTGTGTCCTTGTGGTCTGGTCCAGCTTGCAATTGTCTTTAGCTATAATGCCTATAAAATCTGCATTTGGAACAGTTGGCGATTGCTCTGGGTTTTCATGCCTCCTGCTTGGGATCACTGGAACAATCTTATCCCAGTAGCTGTCAGAACAGTTCTTTCAAGACCTGTTTTTGACTAAGGGTACCTTACCTTAAACCAGGGGAAGTGAGGAACAGTTGGGGGCCCAAACTTCACCTGCACACAGACCACTTATGTACCTACTCCTGACTTAGACCCCACATCTTTGTAATTTCAATACATACCTAAATACATGAGTCAACGCACATACAGAGGGCTCTTCCCGGCAGCAAACTGGTCACTATGATCCACAAGCCTGTGC
>CAUYQG010289747.1:0-11860 GCA_963574415.1 Tarsius wallacei
TCCAAGTAGCTGGAACTACAGGCGCGCGCTACCACGCCCGGCTAATTTTTTGATTTATTGTAGAGAGGAGGTCTCGCTTGCCCAGGCGGGTCTCGAACCCGCCGGCTCAGGCAATCCACTCACCTCAGCCTCCCAAGGCGCGGGATTACAGGCTGAGCCACCGAGCCCGGCTTGGCTCACGTTTTAATTCCACCAGTTACAAGTGTGTGTAAAACAAATGATCTCTCCAGGCGTCTAAAGTATTTCTTTACTTATAAAATGGTAATATTACTACCTTACAGAGTTGTTGTGAGAGCTAAATGTAGTTGGCACATAATGTGCTCAACACACTCTAGCTGTTACTACTAATGATAAAGTGCGCCTGCCCTTTTGCCAGCACGTAACATCTTCACTAGGCTA
The DNA here is from genome assembly GCA_963574415.1 of Tarsius wallacei. Taxonomy (NCBI): domain Eukaryota; kingdom Metazoa; phylum Chordata; class Mammalia; order Primates; family Tarsiidae; genus Tarsius; species Tarsius wallacei. The sequence goes on from CAUYQG010289747.1 coordinate 400, forward strand.
AGTCAGCCAGGATTCTAACTGTTTCTGCACCACTGATTCTGGGGAGCTGGAGCCCCAGACCAATGGACAGAGGTGCAGAAGTCCGGATCAGGTGCCATCGCCCTTTCTGGGAGTACTCAAGCCCTCTTTTCCACCCTCAGCCCAGACAGTGCCTACCTCGACGCGGACGAGAAGCTGCAGCACCTCGGCTGCTGGGAGGCCATGACCCTTGGGCAGGCGAGCGGCCAGCAACCGCGGGTTGGGAAGCTGTGGTAGTGTACAACCCGTCGCCATGGCGACCAGGCCCCAGCAGTCCCGCGATGAGGGCGGGGTCAGGGTTGCACCACGCCCCCGAGCCCTGCTCCCGCGGGTTCCGAGGAAGGCCAAGTAGCAAAGGTGGACTCGGACCTCGGAGCAGATGCCCTAGAGTCAGTCACTACAGCGGATTTGACCCTGGTTACCAGAACTGAAGCAGGAGGATAAACAGAGGCCCTGGGGGAGGGAGGTGAGCCGAGCGGCCCGAACCGCTTTGCTGGCGGGAATTGTAGTTTTCGGTGTCTCGTGGCCCCCATTAGACAGGCTTGTGGCTGAGCAGGTTTGTACTACATCTCCCAGAGGCGCCTACCAGCCTGAGTTGGTCCGCCTCGGGGGAGCTCTGCATTGTGGGATATGGAGTTCAAAATATGGAAAGGCGTGGCAGTGTCCAAAGAGAGGTGCCGGACTTGGACTCGGTTTCCCTACGGCCCCGGGAGGCTCGTGGGCCATTGGCTGAGTGGGGCGGATCTGGTCCCGCTCCTCCCCGCCTCCAGTGACACAATAGCAGCTCCCTCCAAGATGGCGGCGGCGACGGCGGACCTGGGAGCTGGGAGCCCGCAGGCTGGAGACACCTCCGGTGGGGGTGCTGGGGGCGGGCTGCCGTCCCCAGCGGAGCAGGAGCTGAGCCGGCGCCTGCAGCGCCTGTACCCCGCGGTCAACCAGCAAGAGACGCCGCTGCCGCGCTCCTGGAGCCCCAAGGACAAGTACAACTACATTGGCCTCTCCCAGGGCAACCTCCGCGTCCACTACAAAGGTATCAGCCCGTCAGGCCGCGGGAGGACAAGGCCAAGCGTCTGCAGGGTGGTCGTGCTTCCCGGCTCCTGCCCCATCACATCCCTTTCCCTGCCGAGGTGCTCTGGGTCAGGGCTTGGCCCTTTCGGGGTGTCCAGGATGGTGGGGCTGACCAGGCCGAGGGTTGACTGCCTCTTCTCTCTGCCCTGAGACACCCTATGTCAAGAGAACTGCAACAGGTGTCCAAACCCAATGCAGGAATGGACCTTCCACTCCAGGGCCTCCCTGCTTGTCCGAGGCTGGCTCCAACTCCAGCTGAATCCTTCACCACTTTTTAGTTTCGGGAGTGTCTGAAGAAAGGGGTGGTCCTATCCCCACCATTAGCCTGAGGCTTATGGGCTTGCCGGCCTGTCAGGCATCCCAGACTGGGTCTGTGCTCCTGTGTTAGAGTTGAGGGGGTGTCTTCCAGGTCTGCCTCTTCCTTCCCCTGGTGTCCCAGGTGGGCTGCCTGGATTCAGGAGAGATTGCCAGCAGCATTCGGGTACCTCTCACATGCACCCATGTTGCCTATACCCTTGTTTTGTTTGTATGGACGACAGTGTCTCAGGCAGGGTTACTGTTACTATTCTCAGGAGGAGGTGAGCCAAAAGTGGGAGGTTTATATGTTTAGTCAGTTGTCTAATTTTTCCTCGGACTGTGTAAGGGCTTCCTCTGGCCACGGAGGGGTGAAGCTGCCATGAAGCAGAGAAGAAAGAGGCTCCATTTGCATTTCCTTCTGCTGAAATTTCTTCCTTGCCCTTCCCTATTAGGTCATGGCAAAAATCACAAAGATGCAGCCTCAGTGCGTGCCACCCATCCTATACCTGCTGCCTGTGGCATTTATTACTTTGAGGTGAAGATTGTCAGCAAAGGAAGAGATGGGTAAGCCTCTCATTGCCACCCTCTTTCCCCCAACATTGAGCTGTTTTCCGTGGTCAGAGTTCAAAATCTCCTGGCTGACACTTGTTATTGATGTGAGCTGCTGAGCTGCATGGGTCTGAGCTGCTCTTTTTTCCCTGATTGTGGGCATGGTCTGGTCTAAGCAGCAGACCTTGATGGCAAGTAGGTTCATTGGAGGTAGAGCTGGAGACTCTTTTTTAGTGATGATATAATTCGATACCTCAAAGATTAGGGAAACAAGTAACAGATTAATTTTTAAAAATTCAGTGTCCAGGATGGGACTTCCCCCATACTGTGTGGTATTTTGTGACTTCCCTCCTTTTACACTCTTGCTGCATTCAAGCTTTGTTTTTATGGCATTTAGTCATGTAGAGGCCCCCGTAGGCTTCAAAGGGATAATATAGTCTTTGCAGCATTCGTCAAAGCTGTGGTGGTCACTGGCCTGTCATCTCAGAGTAAACAGCATAGACATGGTCAGAATCAGGTGACCTTGTGCCCATAGACTTGTTTTTCAGTCCATGAACTTGAACACTAGTTGGACCAGCTTTAGGAAGGTCCTCATTAAAGTCAGCATAGGGAGACTTCTTATTTTAGGGTCATCTAAGCAGACCCAGGGAATCATGGGAGAGATTTTTCATTTTTATTTCTTTTCTTCCTTCTTCTCTCAGTCACCCCTTTTTCCATTGATTGTGTCAAAATGGGTGTTTAAGTTACTAAATAATATGATTGCAGCTGCCTTGGAAAGGCTTTCCTCATCAGACATTACGTTTGGTATGGAAAGTTTGCCAATCCCACCAGTGATCTTCATGCCAACCCTGAGTGTATATTCCTGAACATTCAGAATACTTCTCTCCTAGGGACTGTTCTCCTTGTGGTGCATGCAAAATGCCTGGCCAAGGGACTGTGCTGAGGGGAAGACTGCCAGAGACAGAGTCTTTCTGCTTCCTCAGTGATGTTATAACTTCTCTGCTTGGAGGGCTCTGTGGTGTTGGGTAGATCTTGAGGCTTCAGTCTCCTCATCTGCACTGTGGGGAGCTAGGCAAGCATCTAAACTGCCTTTAACCCCAGAATTCTGTGATTCTGAAATTCTAATCATAGAAAGCTATTGCATCTTTCACTTTTATCCCTGTCTAGTGCCTTTACAGATAGGAAACTTGTAATTTTCTTTTTAGTAGGAGCCTCACTCTGTCCCCCATACTGGAGTTCAGTGGCACACTCATGGCCACTGTAACCTTGACCTGCTGGGCTCAGGCAATCCTTCCACCTCAGCCTTCCAAGTAGTTGGAACCACAGGTGTGCACCACCACGCCCAGCTAATTTTTTGATTTATTATAGAGACAAGGTCTCGACAAGTTGCCCAGGCTGGTCTTGAGCCCCTGGACTCAGGCAATCCTCTGGCCTCCACTTCCCAAAGTACTGGGATTAAAGGCATGAACACCTGTGCCCAGCGGAAACTTGTAATTATTAGAGGGCTTTAAAGCTCTTATTTTACCCTTCTATCATTTGATAGAAGAATTCATGTTTAATGTGCTTGTACTGGTGTGTTTGAGAATGGCTTCTTTTATTTTTTTTGTTTATTTATTTATTTTTTTGAGTAAGAGTCTCACTCTGTTGCCCAGGCTGGAGTGCAGTGTCATGCTCATGGCCACCGCAGCCCTGACCTGCTGGGCTCAGGTGATCCTTCCACCTTATCTTTCCAAGTAGCTGAAACCACAGGTGTGCACCACCACGCCTGGCTAATTTTTCGATTTATTGTAGAGATGAGGTCTCAAGTTGCCCAGGCTGGTCTCAAACCCTTGGACTCAGGCAATTCTCTTGCCTCCACCTTCCAGAGTGCTGGGATTATAGGTGTGAGACACCATGCCTGGCTAGAATGGCCTCTTAAATACCTCTAAAATAGTGTTGATTTAAATGTTGGTGCTGGAGTCTGATGTTGCAAAAAAAACAGAGGGGAATTTCTTAATAGGGAGGAAACTTGTTTTCTCTGTAGTCCTTTAATATAACAGCTGAGCTAGGGAGCAAAGAGACAAACTTTTCAGAAGAGGAGTGTTTAAGCTTAGAAATTTGAATTCCTTTAACTGGCTTTTAACATTTCAGTTTTAAATGGATCTTGCTGGAAAAGGTCCTGTGTCATGTTAGATTGCTTCACTGTAGGTGTTGTCTGCAAGTCTAAAGAAAGGAGAGCATTTATTCCCAGCATTTCACATGTGGTAAAGATACCTGTTGAACTGATTTGGGAACCTCAGTTTTAAAAAGGTTCCGGGTCTTGTCTGCCTATAGTAGCCTGCTTCAGTTGGCTGCTATCATATGACAAGTGTATGAATGGCCCTTCATGATCCCTGGAAATCATCTCATGGCTGGAAACACAGCCAGATATTGGTATGGGCCAGGTGTGGTTTTAAGCAGGCCAAGGGCAGTTTCAGGGCAGTCAGACATTGACTGGCTTGTTCCCCCTTTCTTGTCCATTTTGGAGGTGTATTTCTGATCTTGGTTTAGTCCATTACCCAAGTGTTAACTGGTTGTATAGCTCTCCTGTGTTATCTAGTTTGATTCCCACAATATCTCTGGCAAGTGGCTGGAGCAGATGATGATGTACCCATTTTGTGGGTGAGCCCTAACTCCCTGTGATGTTTGGTGGCCTGCCCTGGCTGCCACCTGGCTTAGGGTGTGCAGTAGAGTAGTGCAGTCGTGCAGATAAGCCTAACTTATCAGATGTCCTTGCCTGATCCCAGATACATGTGTCCTTGCTGCTGCTGCCTTTCCCTATTGTAGCTGCTATTGCATTCCTTCTCGGGGTAGAGTGAAGGAATGGCCTGTCGCATTCTTATAGGATTCTATTATTTTACTTTTATTTTATTTTTTGTAGAGATGGGGTTTTGTTATGTTACCCAGGCTGATCTTGAACTCCTGGGCTCAAGCAATCCTCCTGCCTTGGCTTCCCAAAATGCTGGGATTACAGGTATGAGCCACCGTACCCAGCCAGGATTCTTACAGAATTCTTACAGGATTCTGACAGAGCTGAAAGTTATGTAGTGCTGTGTGGGGCCAGAGGAGTGTGGCATGCTTTGGGATGGGCTTCATCAATTTACTGTACTATTGAATTTATACACTTGTTTTTCTGTAGATTTAAGTACATCTCCTTTGTAAGTGATATTTATAAACCCAGTTGTAAGTGTCATTGTTCTCCAGAAAGGCCTTTGTTCTGATAATATTTTTCGTAGAAGAACAAACTATGCTAGTCAAATAAAAAATGTTTCATTTCAAGGGTTCATAGAGTATTTTTTATACCTACTATGTGCCAAACTCTGTACTAGGTGCAGGGAGAACAGAGGTAAAGCCAGCACAGGTCAGCCTTGTCCTCAGGAAATTTGTGTCCTACTCAGTAGATACTAGACTGAAAGGTTCTCTTCAAGAGGGTGCAGAGCCTGGGCACAGTTGTGATGAATGAGTAGGAGTTCCCCAGCAGGCGAGACCTGTTGGACCTATGACTCTAATTGGTAACTAGCTTGACGTCAGGGTGCTGGGCTTTCTGGGCACTCCTCAAATGGGAGAGGGGGTGGGGGGGAAGCGTGTGCATGTGTGTGCTATGGAGAAGGAGGGGCTGTGTTTTAGCTAAGAGCTGGCACAGACTGATGGGCTTCTGCTGTTTTGCCGAGTCACTAGAGTTGTGAACTCCAGGAACAGGTCTGGTGAGGCGAGGAGACACCATAGCAATGTTAGTGGTGCCAGGAGATAAGCGGCATCTGGGTTCATCTTTCCAGGACCAGCCCTGAAGCTGAGGGTCCCAGGTGGGGGAACAACTTTCTTAAGCAGAGTTCGTGGATCTGTGGGTGTCCCTGGCTCTTAGTGATGACACATGAAGGGTGTGACTGGCGAGGCTGACAGATGCTCCAGTATGACCCTCAAAATAGACTGTAACATCATCCTAGCAGCGGAGGCTTCCTGACATGTGATGGGTGGCTCTACCCAAGAGCAACAAGCCTGGACTAGAGCACTAGATAGCATGAAGAGCATAGGGAGTGTTTTACTATGCAGCTAGTGAATGCCTGGGCCCAGGTCCTGAGCAGGGGTCTCTGGCCACAGCCAGCCAGCTTTCACTTGTTCTTGTAACTAACTTCCTTTGGTCCATTCATTCTACACACCAAGGCGCAGCACCCATTGTTTTGTCCCAGTTTCAGGCCTGAACCCTGGAATGTAGGCATGAGGCCTCACAGGAGGTGTAGAAAGGGTCAGTCTGTGGTGTGTGCCATATCCATCCAGGGATGGCCTGAGAATAGACTTCCTTCTGTACCTCAGAGTTTGAGGAAAGCTTCATAGAAGAGGTGATGAGGCTGACTCTGAAAAGAGGATTTAAAGTGTCCCAGGCAAACAAAGTGAACATATGCTTCAGGCGGAAGAAACAGTGCATAAAAAGGTATAGAGTACAGTGCATGAGATAAGCAGGGTCCAGATCAAAAATACCTTGTAACCAGGCACTGTGGCTCATGCCTGTAATCCCAGCACTTTGGGAGGTGGAGGCGAGAGGATTGCCAGGGCCTAGGGGCTAGAGACCAGCTTGGGCAACGTGGCGAGACCTCATCTCTACAATAAATCAAAAAATTAGCTGGGCCTGGTGGCGCATGCCTGTAGTTCCAGCTACTTGGAAGGCTGAAGTGGAAGGATCGCCTTTGCCCAGCAGGTCAAGGCTATAGTGGCCATGAGCGTGCCTCTGCTGGGTGGCAGAGAGAGACTCTGACTCAAATAAGAAAAAAATATACCTTGTGTGCTGTGGCCAGGGAGCGTGGGCTTTATCCTGAGGCCAGCAGCAATTTGTGGGGACTCTGGATCTACCCATGCTTTTTTTTTTTTTTTTTTAGTCGGAGTCTCACTCTGTTGCCCAGACTGGAGTGCAGTGGCACGCTCATGACCACTGCAGTCTTGAACTGCTGGACTCAGGCGATCCTTCCACCTCAGCCTTCCAAGTAGCTGGAACTACAGGTGTGTGCTACTACACCCAGCTAATTTTGATTTATTGTAGAGACGAGGTCTTGCCAAGTTGCCCAGGCTGGTCTGAACCCCTGGACTAAGGCAATCCTCTCGTCTCGGCCTCCCAAAGTGCTGGGATTACGGGCTTGAACCACTGCGCTTGGCTACGCATGCTTTTTGAGAGTGGTCAGGGAAGAAAAGAATCTGCTGGTCTGGTTCATTAAGGTCTGTCTGACTGAGAGCCCTGTCCAGGGTGGGCCAGTGGCTTTAGGTCCTTGGCTCTGAGTGTGGTTTTCTCACAGCAGTTGTCTTTTCTGTTTCTTGTCTGGCCTTTCTCCTGTATAGTAAGATGCAGGGGTGGGGTGTTGAAGACTGGTAGCCACGGAAACTCTTTGGAGGTGGAAGAACTATGCTTATGCTGGAGTTCTCTGGTATTTTGGTTTTGCCGATTCCCAGTATGAAAGGCAACACCATCCTATATTTTCTTTTTTGAGTTGAGTCCTCATTCTGTCATCCAGGCTGGAGTGCAGTGGCATAATCACAGCTCACTGCAGTCTCAACCTCCTGTGCTCAGGTGATCCTTTCACCTCAGCCTCCTGAGTAGCTGGGATTATAGGCATGTACCACTGTCCCTGGCTAATTGTTTGATTTTTTTTTTTTTTTTGAAGAGACAAGGTCTTGCTTTGTTGCCTAGGTTGGTCTTGAACTCCTGGGCTCAAGCAGTCCTCCCTCCTTTGCTGGGATTATAGTCATGAGCCACCACACCTAGCCCATCCCATGTTTTATACCCAAGCATCTTTCTCTCATGAGTCAGAATTACCCAAAGTGATTTTCCATGGAGACCCAGAGAGCCACTCAGTTAATTAAGATCTCGCCCATCACATTCCTGGTCTAGAAGGTCACCTAAGCCTAGAACCCTCCAGCCTAGAGACAGATTGTAGCTGATCCCTTTCCCTGGATCCCCCACAATCCAGTCTGTGCATTGTACAGTGCTATTGAGAAGTTTGGTGCTCATATATGGAACTGGGGAAGGCCTTGTCCTGCTTGCCCTGAGAAGTAGGTGCTGTCCTTGCCCTAGGCAGATATAGGTGGTGGTTATACCCTGTTCTCCCTGACTGCCCCCTGGAGCTGATGGCCTCACAGGCAGATGCTGAGCTTTGGGCTGCCTCTCTCCCCAGGTAACACATTGTGCTATTTTGGGAGACATGGAATATTTAGGTTCTGGAGCATCTTGAATGTTGTATTTCTTACCTGTTTGGAGGTTAAAGCCTTGGTCTAGTTGGACACCTGATATAGCTGTGTCACTGGGTAAGAGAACTGGAGTCCACATGGTGGCCACTTTTTTGGTAGGTCCTTCCTACTCACTGTATGTTGCCACTCAGCCTCCAACTGTCAGATGAGGGTAGGGAGTATGGCTGCCTTCTTTATAGCTGGGGCTTTCCTTGATCAAGGATCAGCTTCCAGAGAGATTCCTGGAATTCACTTCACACCCGCCCTGTTTGCCTTCCCCTATTGTTTCTTCATTCTCTGGAACATTCTCTGGTCTTTCCCCTAGATAGATCACCATGTAAGAAGGGAAGCAGGATCTCATCAGGCCAGAGCACAGGCAGATGAGCTTCGCAGTCTTGTGTGGCAGGCACCATGTGCCATTTCTGTTCTGGGCCTGTTGAGAAGGAATAAAGGGTCCCAAGCAGGTCTGTGCGGTCAGGAGTCAAGTTGAAAAAGAATGACTCATCACTGGGAGAGAGATGGATAGTCATGTCTACATGCAAGGATGTTCCTCTGCCTCTTCAGCAATTCTATTCAAAATCCACATAAAACGTCTTTGTAGCTCTAGGATCGTTGGCGTTGTGACTTGGCGGTGGAACAGAGCTCAGCCCCTCTGTCATGAAGGAGCCAGAACAAGATGCTCTGTACTGTGTAGGGAAGTGGGGGAGGGCCTGGAGAAGCCCTTGGCACCCTTCTTATGCTCTTCCTCCTTTCTTCCCTCTTGGGGAGTTTAATTTAGGTTGGAGATGGCAAATGTCAAGACTCAGATATCCCCACAACACCCTCAGCTTCTGTGGCCAACGTTACTGATTGATAATAGCACTTATTCTTGTCCAGACAGAGCCCAGGATTTTTCTCAATGCACAGTACACCAGGAAGCTGTAATTTTTCGGTTAGAGTTTCATCATGGGATGAAACCTACTAGCCCTCAGGGCAGAGGTGGTTGGAAGATGAGAATTGGATAGAGGAGAAAGGTAGTTATCCCCAGATGGTCTGAGGATTCAGCTCATGTTGTCTAAAGGACAGTGCCAAGGCAGAATTGAATTAAGAGGAAAGAAGCAGAGGGGATGGTTTATTCAGTAGAACTGGTTATAACCCAGTTTACAAAGCCATGTGTCTGAAACTGGCATGGACTGTTTTTTATAGAGTGCTTCTAAAGTGCTGAGATTACAGGTGTGAGCCACCACGCCTGGCTTGGTGCTTCTGTTTTAATAACAACTGTTGTGCCAGGAGTTTATCAGTAGTTATATTTGCTTTTTAAAAAATCAAGATAGGTCAGGAGTGCTGGCTCAAGCCTATGATCCCAGCACTCTGGGAGACAGAAGCAAGAGGATTGCCTGAGCCCAGGGTTTTGAGACCAGCCTGGGCAACTTGGCAAGACTTTGTCTCTACAATAAATCAAAAAATTAGCTGGGTGTGGTAGCGTGTGCCTGTGGTTCCAGCTACTTGGAAGGCTGAGATGGAAGGATTGCTAGAGCCCAGCAGGTCAAGACTACAGTGGCTGTGAGTGTGCCACTTCATTCCAGCCTGGACAACAGAGTGAGTCTCTACCTCAAAAAAAAAAAAATCAAGGTGTATTTTTATTTTACCTAAAATTTTTAAATTATAAAAGAATACAAGGCCGGGTGCAGTGGCTCAAGCCTGTAATCCCAGCACTTTGGGAGTCCGAGGCAAGAGGATTCTTGAGATTCTGTCAGTGCTTTAGAAAAGGAGCTTAGAACCTAGGGCCACCCATAGGGGCTGTTCTGCCCCTTTCTGTTTGGATGCTTTGATAGTGCTGGTGACATTGAGCACACAAGGGTCTCCTTGCATTGGGCACTCAAGTGTATCCCATGCTCAGAACCACCTTTCTCTGTACAAGCACATTCTAACTTGAGGCCTTTTTGCTTTCTGGCCTATTCTTTGCTGGATATAGTACTGGGGCCCAGTCCATTCATTCTGCAGTACTTAATGTTCCTCCTCTCAGTGGGGGCCCTGCACAGATTTGGACCCAGTGGGTGACTGTATGGCTTCCTGGCAGAGGGGCAGAATGGGGTATGGTTGTAGAAGGAGAAGCTTACACATAGCAGCCAATGTTATATGATGGACTGTGGCTTTCAGTAGGTCTATCGGACTATGAAATAGAATCCCCATTACCAAAATATAAGCCCTCATTTCAGACCTAAATGTCAGGTGGTGTTTTTCCTGAACCCTCTTCCAGGGACCGTTTTATAACCATGGTCCCAGAGATTTCTTCTTTTGTAGAAGCTGTTGATTTCTTTATCTGGGGCAGGTTCTGATAGGAACAAGATTGCCAGCCTGCTAAGCTGTGGCTAAGGTGCTATATGTCAAGGTGAAACTTTGTCAGGTGAGATCCTAGGGAGGTCTGGGATAGGGGCAGTGATGACTGGCCCTTTTACCTGAGGGTGAGTGAACTTTCCGGAGCCCCCAAGAGCCATCTCAGCCCTTAGGCAGAGGACCTTGTTTCTTCTTTCCTCCTGGTCACTTCCTACCAGAGCTCTGTGGGTCTGGAGACATCCCGTTGATGGAGCTTAGATATAAAATGTTTCAAGTCCTATAGTCATCGGTTCATATATTTTATGTAGCAGTTATTAAAAGTGTCTATAGGTTTGCCAGCCCATAACATCCTCCTTTCCTCTAAAAAGAAATTGGTGGACGTAAAAAGAACTGGGTTTGTGTTCACTCTTATCATTTGCTCTGTGGTAAGGGACTTCTGCCCCTGACATGAGGCCCAAATAGTTTAATGCTTTCTGTTGAACTCTGTGCACGGCCCTCCTCGTCTCATGGGGAAAAGCCAGAAGAGGCTTGTGCTGGCATACAGAGCCATAGGGGTATTCTTAGTGTCTGTGTGTGTGTGTGTGTGTATGTGTGTGTGTGTGTATAGTAAAATATGTATGATATAAAGTATGATATTTTATTCATGTTAAGTGTACAATTCAGTGGTATTAATTATATCCACAATGTTGTGAAACTAATACCATCATCACTACCTATTTCCAAAATTTTTCCATCATCCCAAATAGAAACTCTATATCCATTAAGCAATTACTCTTCCTGTTCTCCTCCTCTAATCTACTTCTATCTCTATGAACCTACTTGGTTCTAGATAGGTTAGAAAAGTAGAATCCTACAATATTTGTCTTGTTGTGTCTGACTTATTTTATATAGCATGTTTTCTTTCTTTCCTCCCTCCCTCCCTTCCTCCCTCCCTCCCTCCCTCCCTCCCTCCCTTCCTCCCTCCCTCCCTCCCTCCCTCCCTCCC
>CAUYQG010289752.1:0-10346 GCA_963574415.1 Tarsius wallacei
GGGCATTTAAGCCGGGCTCGGTGGCTCAGCCTGTCATCCCGTGCCTTTGGGAGGCTGAGGTGAGTGGATTGCCTGAGCCCGCGGGTTTGAGACCCGCCTGGGCAACTTGGCGAGACCTCATTTCTACAATAAATCAAAAAATTAGCCGGGCGTGGCAGTGCGCGCCTGTAGTTCCAGCTACTTGTAAGGCTGAGGCGGAAGGATCGCAGAGCCCAGCAGGTCGAGGCTGCGGTGGCCGGGAGCGGCCACTGCACTCCAGTCTGGGCGACAGAGTGAGACTCCAACTCAAAAAAAAAAAAAAAAAACAATAAGGGCATTTAATTTCCTCTTTTATTTCCCTTCAATAACAGATTGTGACTTGTAATTCATTTAGCATACATTGAAACCTGAATATCTACTGATTATGTTTCCAAGCAACAAGCTTACTATAATAAAGACAGAAAAAAATATGCCATCTCTTGAGGAGAACCTGGAAAATGACTATTTCTGGCAGGAAACTTGTTTTGTCTCATAGACTTGAGCTCCAGAGTCACTCATGAATGAGTAATGAACTCAGGAAAGATCAATGAAGCATTCTCTTAACCTTCTCAACCTATTTTGCTGAGAACTGAATAAAAGGAAGTCGCAAAGAGGAGATGATGAGAGATTCAGGAAGAGAAAAATTGGGTTGCTGTAATGTATAAATCTTGAAGGAATGAAATTGGGCAATTCATCATGTTTACTATGAATAGTTTTTCAGACTTCAATCATGAGTCACCTCAGTCATTCTTTGTTGCCTTTTAATTCCTATGTTTATTTGTATTATTTTCCAACAGTAAAATAAAACAGTGTGCAAAAGCTGAAGGTTTTTGTTAGGAGAGGAGACAGTAAAAGAAAAAAATCTTGGTGGTCCTTGCTTTGGTATATGACATACAATTTTCATCTGATACTGTAGCTTTTTTCTCTCAAAGAATTACTGAAAACATATAACATGTCCTCGTTTCCTTTCTTGATAGATGATTTGTCCTCCATTAAATGTTTGATGATGTAGAATAACTGTGAATTAGATATCATAATCAAAATCAGGCATTAAAAAATAGCGGTGCAGGAGATTGACAGTGCTAAGTACTTTGGTGTTGAGTGTGTGGTGGCATACCTCATGTGGACAGGTGGCATTGGAAGAGTGAGGACTCATAGAAAGAAATTGCTGATTGACTGGTGGGGTGCCTAGTCTCTAAGCCCAGAGGACCTTTTGTTCCCAGCATCGTGCCTGTCTGCTAAAGGAAAGCAGCCCTAGCTCCAGGCTTCCAACCCAGCTTGTATTAGAGGACAAAGCCAACATCAGTCTTGTGGAGGAGTCGTCAACAGGTGCCACCACCTGGGATGCATCAATTCATAGCCATGCCAGTGGTGGTCGAACAGCAGTGTTTCCTGGTTTTTGTTTGTTTGTTTGTTTTGCTTTTGCTTTTTAAATTATTTTCTGACAGGCTACCCAGCAACAAGCACTGTTTCCCTATCACAGAAGTCAGCAGGAAATATTTGGAGGCAGAAGAGAAAAGTCAATAGCCTTTTTAAATATTGACAGCTGTGGTCTATTTCCATGGCTAGAGGGAAATTTGGATGCCATGTTAGAGGTTTCTTTTGAACTTTTAGTCACATCTCTTACAATTTCTGTTATTCCAGGAAGAGTCGGTCCTGATGCCTCCTGCCGAGATGATGTTAAGAGACTGTACTAATAATACATTCCACCTTTCTTTGGGGGAGTTCAGAATACTTCTTGTATATTCAGCCAAACAGAGTCAGGAGTAGGGAGTTAAGCTGCTTTCAAGTATTGCAGCCAAAAGTGAAAGCCGTCTTGCTGAGTGAGAGGGCAGCTCTACAGGAGACAAACCTGCGAACAATGATGCTACCTGTCACCTGCTGGATGCTTTGTGTGAATGTGCTTCCTGGCTGGCTCTCTGGGGGAGCACCGGGAAGGGAAGGAGAGGAGAGAGAAGGAAGTGTCCATCCCCCAGGGGTCTGAGTGGGCTCCTCGGGCTTCTTTCCTCTTCCCCTGCCTCACTCTGCTCCCTCAGGTGTCCTCTTCAAGAGAAAGATGGGTTGATGTCATTCTCTCCTGTCTTGAAGTAACTCTGTGACACCGGAATGCCAGGACATCAGGGCCTTAATTCACAGGAGAACAAAGAAGGGACCATAATTTCTTTGATTGTACACAAAAGCCCAAATGTTGACTGACTGGCTCAGAGTACAAGACTCTCCATCCACAGTTCCACAGTTGTGATGGTTTCTCCCAGATCCACGGCGCTAAGTCACTTGTGGAAATTATCTAAGTTTCTCTTACTGGTTTCTTTCCCATCATTTTTGCCTGTCCCCGAAGCACATGTTCCCCGCATCCCTTCTTTCAGCTCTCCCTTTCATTCCTAAATTGCTGCAGCATCTCTCTGAAGACATCTTTTCACTTTAAAGGGACAGTTCTTTGTACAAGGAACCTTTCTGCTCTTTGAAGGGATTTAGCATCCCCGGCCCAAAGTACCCAATTCCAGTTGTGATTCCACCTTATGAATGTAGCTGGTAGAAATGCCCCCACTCTATTCCAGACACACTGGGGTCGGGAGTTAGGGATGCCCCATTGAGAACTGCTGCCAGAGGCTGGGAGAGGCTTGTCCAGTACTACCGGTGCCACTTTTCTCCTGACCATGTCCTTCCTTGTCTTTAAAATTCTGCTCAGATTTCAGTGGGAAGGATTCCTGACCAATTCATCCATTTAATGTTTACTCAGCACCTTCTGACAGTTCCAGGCAACGTTTGAGGAGCTGCCACTCATATCTGTACCTTCATCACACTGCTCTGCCTTAACCTTCTCATTTCCATGTTGTTTCATACAGGTGCTCCAATTATCCCCGGCCCACTATTCTCACCTCCTACTAGGGATCAAGCTTCTCCAGGCCCGTAACTCCTTCTGTCTTATTTTCATCTCTCCTGGAGCCCAGTATGATCATCTCCACAAAGTAGGAATTTAGGTTTGGGACTGACCGACTCATCCCAGGACATGAAACTATCACAAGAGTCTTTTTTGTCTCTGTAACAGGGATGATAGTTCTGGTGTCATTTTTATCTGTGCTGAAGATCCTATTTTGTCTGCCATGTAAATGTGAGGAGAGAACAGCGCGAGAAGTGTTCTGGTGTCCCTGGTCCACAGTTCACTTGATGTGTGTATCATGCAAGGTGTGGAAAGACCACATGCATGGTCTGTCGTGCCTTCTGCCTTCCTTGGCCTCACTGTGCCCGGTGACAGAAGGCAAAAGGATGTAAAATAGAATAGGAGGAGAAAAGGAAAGCTAGGACAAAAATGGGAGAATCCGATGAAGAAACGGAGGTCTTTTTACTTTCTTTTAATTTCTTACTGTGGAAAAGTTCGATACACACACGCACATGCTCCAACTTTAGTCAGTGAAAAAAGAAACCAAACCAATGCATTTTCAATACAGAATGACAGTTGTTTTTATTCACATTTTTTTAAAATGGCCAGAACAATGTAATAACCTACTCTGTGCTCCTCACCTAATTTCAAGAGTTTTCAACCCGGGGCCATCTTGCTTCATATGTGTGCCCTCACTCTGCCCTCTCTCTCACTGTGTTATTTTAAAGGAAATCTCAACATATAATTTTATCTGTACATATTTTAATATTAATCTCTAAAAGACAGACTCTTTTTAGAATCATTGCTACAATATCATTACTGTGCCTAAAGCAAATCAATAATATCATGAGGTTTCACGTTAGTATTCCAACTGTGGAGACGTTCAATAAATCCGAAAACCGAGTTAAAAATTACACCTTCATTGGAAAGAAGCTGCAAAAGGAACCCGAAGAGACCCTTTTTTCTTACAGGAAAGGACACTAATGCAATGAAAAAATGATTTAGGGAAGTAGCTCTTGTCTTTGCCCAGTTTCCTGAAACCTGCCCAGCTTCATCTTGGTGAAGTATTTCACGCACCCCCCCCCCCCCAAACTCACCCCCTGGTGGCAGGTGTGCATGGCTGAGGCTTCAGTTAACTCTTCTGGAATGTTCATTTCACAACATGACAGGGGCTGGGCTCGGTGGCTCAGCCTGTAATCCCAGCACTTTGGGAGGC
Organism: Tarsius wallacei; assembly: GCA_963574415.1. Taxonomy (NCBI): domain Eukaryota; kingdom Metazoa; phylum Chordata; class Mammalia; order Primates; family Tarsiidae; genus Tarsius; species Tarsius wallacei. The sequence goes on from CAUYQG010289752.1 coordinate 4,116, forward strand.
CGAGGTGAGTGGATTGCCTGAGCCCATGGGTTCGAGACCCACCTGGGCAACTTGGCCAGACCTCATATCTACAATAAATCAAAAAATCAGCCGGGCGTGGTAGCACACACCTGTAGTTCCAGCTACTCGGAAGGCTGAGGTGGAAGGATCGCCGGAGTCCAGCAGGTCGAGGCTTCGGTGGCCGGGAGCGGCCACTGCACTCCAGTCTGGGCGACAGAGTGAGATTTCACCTAAAAAAAACAAAAAAAAAACCAAAAAAAAACACAACATGACAGGTTCTCTACTATGTTGCTAGTCACTTAAAATTTGGCCACATGACAAAAACCGGTGTAACACAGGTATTTTTTAAGTGTTGATTGAGCACATAATTTAAAAGTCAGAATATTAAATAAACATCTCTGCTCTTTCTTTCTTCCAGCAGGCAGCCCAGAGAACTGCTCTCCGCGCTCTGTCTGACAGGTACATTTTGTCATTTTTATGAACTATAAATTGCTTTATGAAACATTGAGCCCTATTTATTGTGGCATATAATTCATAATCAGATTTTGTCCCTAAAGTATCTGTGAACTGGGATGTTAAACATTTTGCATGCTTGGATTTGTCATGCATGTGTGGAGTTTATTACTGCAAAAATCGCCTTGTTGTATTTCATATCAAGTATGGAGAATTCCTTGTTGTGCAATGAAACAAGAGATAAGAAACTTCGAGGAAAAGGCCCAAATGCAGTACATTCTGGACTTTGGAATTGGTCAAGATCTAAGCTCATTTTTCAGCAATAAGTACTTCATTTATTGTGAGATGTTTTCTTCAGACTTGTTCCGTATCGTTTCACTGGGAGTTACCTATCTTTTGATAAGATTCTCTGTTGAGATGCTTTGTGCACGTGACCCAGCAACTCATGGTCCTGCACGTCAGACGTTCCACTCTTTGCTTTGGGTTATTTCGCCTTACCCATGTTATTGAGTGAGATGCATAAACCTAATCAAGAAACACACTCAATACTGTTGTCCACATCCTGCTTTGCCTGAAAGGCTGTAGAAAGATAGTTGAACAGAGAAATATAAACTTTCTATAAACAGACTAGACTCTTTTGGGGTTTTGTTTGGCTTTTGTTTTTTCACTTACTGAAGTTAGGGGGAGAGAGAAAAAGTGAGAGAGAGCGAGAGAGAGCGAGAGCAAGAGAGAGAGAGAGAGAGAGTTTTGAAGACTGTCAGGAGGTAAAGATAAAGCCCTGTGTGTCTCCACAAGGGAGGCCCTTACAGCGTTACAAGCAGCAGGAGGAGATACTCCCCTTGGCCGGCCAGCAGGCACCTCAGCATTGTCTAGCTAACCTTCCTACCTCCCTTCCTCTCCGTTTGCTTTTTTGTGGAATGAACCATAATTGACTGTGTAAAACAGCTTTGCCCAGAAGCTTTGCTTCTCCAAAGTAAAACCTGTCACTTAGGCGAATTATCTGGTGCAAGTAGGTGAAAGGCGTCTTCTCTGTGGTGGCAGGCTAAGCATGAGTCTTTTTATTTCAATTGCAAAGCCTTCTCCATGACAGCCACACAAGCCCAGGTGTTCTGAGTGGCTGGCACGTGATCTTCTGCAATTGCTTTTGGGATTTTCACAAAAAGCTGATGAGGGTATTGAGTATGAGTCTGTCAGTAGGAGGAGAGAGGACAATCAAAATATATTTAGAATATGACACAATAATTCCTTTCCTATACATATTTCTTTTGTCTCTTTGATTTTTCTTCTTAAGTATGCAAATCCTCCAACAAAACACATTGAGAAGCAAGGGAAAGCCCTCAGTTTACAATACCATGTCATGGTTAACAAGCACAAAGTATCTTTTGGGGGCAATGAAAATTTTGTAAAATTAGAATATGGTGATGGTTGCACAGCCTTTATACATATACTAAAAACCATTGAATTATATATGCTTTAAGTGGGTGAATTTTATGGAATGTAAATTATATTTCAGTAAAGCTACATATATAAACACAGAATGTCATTATGGGCTTTAGTAAATTAATCAAAACCAAGTTTAGGAAAATACAGACTTCCTTTGAAGACATGGTGGCAGATACAAAGACAATTCATCAGAAACCAGGACTGATAGCTTCAAAGGCTTCTCCCCAAAAGATGTATGACTTTGTCCTGAGTATATGAGTATATTCATTTCAGTGATGAGCAATGCTGCTCCCTTGACTTTCTTCTGATATTCTCACTAAAACCCCTTCTCAAGCCCATTCTCTGCCGAGAAATAGAGGTTCCCATCGCCACTACTCACCTTACAAATTTCTCTATCTTCAAATATCATAGGGTATTTCCCCCACTTCATTGTAACAGTTTTTTGGTTCAAAATTGGGGGACTTGGTCATTTCAGAGTGATGAGTTGACTTTGTCTACTGCTCTAGCAATGCCGTTGTTAAAAGCTACCCCCTCTGTGCTTTTTCTATTCTATGTTTTCTACTGATTCAGGGAAGTAATTTTCACGAGTGATAAACATTTGTAAGCATTTGAAGATACAGATTAAAACCCTTCTTCAACATAATGACTTAAACACCTACTGACTTCACTGGATTTGTATTTTCTGGTTTTCAAAATTTGAAAACACTAACCTGTCAAGTGACAGGTGTCATTTTCTATCACAGTACTTATTCTTTGGAATAAACCAATATTTTCAGGGTCAGACCACTATATAACTTCCCTTACATTCTGTTTGTCAGAGGAACCTCAGGGTGAGAGTGAAATTGAGTAAAGATCCTCCCAGGTCGTGATTGTCACAAGGTGGGACTCTCTGGTTACCTAGAGCCTGGTATTAATCTATTATACATTCGTTTGTACTAACTATTCTGGTTTCCTAAACACTTTTGTTTTCAGCCTATTATCACCACTTTATATAAATTTCATAATGATTCAGCAGCACTTTTGTTTTTGTTCTTGGGAGGAAAGGGCACTTTTTAGACCTTAAAAGGCATTTCCTAAATTCTGCAATTCCAGAATTGAGCAGAAAAACCTATGCTAGCTCTAGCCCTACCCCAAAAGGCTCCTTGTCGTAGCGTGCCTGCAACACATCCCTGGGTCTCACCTTCCTTCAGAGTTTCAGTGTCCTGCAAACTGGCTTATCTGGGCCCATTTCACTTCAGTTTAGCCTCCACTATGAGTACCTCGTGAACATAAGGACATGCATACATAGGTAGAGCCATTTTGCTTCAAGATGTACAAATTAGTGACGAAACAGTAATTTGTTGACCTGGCTTTGACGAGAGGATATGAACTGAAATTGTAGGAAGCCAGTTGTTGTCCTCTGTTTCCCTACAAGGAAGCCTGCCTGCAAAGCTTTTGAGGCCTGGCCTAATGAGAACAGTCATAAGGAAGAGAAAAGGGTACATTTCTCTTTTTCTTTCTAAGGGTAGGTAGGAATCTCATCTTTCTGGGGTGGTGGAGGTTGGAGAATGTCCAGATGTCTTCTGAAGGTCAGTCTCGTCTAGCTCTAAACTGCTCCAGAGCGTCCTGGTTTGTTTGCTAAATAGGCATTCCAGCACAAACTCAATTGCTGACAGTTCAGACTCTATGCTTTAAAGTTCAGAGAATCTTCTGTAATCAGCACACAATTTTGATAAAGTAAAACCGTAGTTATTTTCATTGCCTACATTTAAAAAAAAAAATCTGTGACCACTCCCAAGGAAAACCTTTTGCTTTATTTGGTTTTGCTCTGTGCAGTAGGCTTCATTTATGGTCCACCCAAAATGACCAGCGTGTGTTGCAGGTCGAAACAGAATCACCATGGCAAGGCAAAGAGGGAATTTGGACTTCCGTGCCACTGATATGTGCCTCCCACCCTGCAATGACAGGAAGGGGTGTGTGGGGGCAGGCTGGTACTTGTGTTGTTCTCTTCTGCTCCTGAGTATAGAATTTTTTTCATCTGTCTATTTTATACCATTGAGAGCCAGCTGACCTACCAGAGGTCCACTGATGCCCCAAATAATGAAAAAAGCAGGCAAGCAGGCCAGGAAGAGGTGGCCGAATTCTTACAAGGCGAACAAGCCAGTTATAGGAAAATCTCGGGAACATTATCCTTCTCACTTATTTACTCCTTATGATGTGCCCCTCAAGTGTTTCCTCTTCTTCTGGGCCATTGTATTTGACGCGGGTAAGGAGCGGCAGAGAGGAGAGCTAGATGGGCATGAGGCTCATTTATAAAGGTGTGTCTTTGGTGTGGACACTCCACACTGCAGAAGCTGCCACACCACCGGTAATGTGGAAAATATGCAAAGCGCCACGAGGAAGGAGGAAGGAGTGTGTGCAGCATGTGAAGTCCCTGGAATACGATTAACTTCCCTTCGTAAGTAGTAAATAGTAGATAACTGTGATCCAAAAAGGATTCGTGTGATTTATCAAGCTGAGCGACTGTGCATTTGCAGAGAAGCTGGAGGTCAATCTTGAGATCCAGGGCAAGGGGAGCACTAGGAAATTGCCAGGACTAAGAAGTTAATCATACCCTTGGACTGCTTCCATCTGTCTCCGAGCGACAGCGCGGCTCACAGCGAGCAGGCGTGCTTTATAGCAGCAGATCAGGAATTAATATTTTCTGTGAAACCTCAAGCATCATTTGCAGTAACTTGGGTTTTATAAAAATGGAGCATAATTTTATATGAATAAATCACATTCAGCTAGAAACACGAGAGGCTGGGGAAAAAAAAGCGTGCTTGACTTTTAAAAAAAAAGGAACAAGCAAAAAAGCCAACATGAAAATAGTTGTTGAAGCGATGGCACTTGGAGGGCACACATGGCCATGTGGTTAAATTGTGCATATAATCATCTTCTGAAATGTCAGTCTGCAACTCCAGCAATGGCTACATTTTTATAGCCTTGGAGATGCATCACCAGCCGGTAACCTGTCTGCCCATCTGGCAATATCTCAGGTCCAAGATCCATTTATATTGAAAACCAAACAACTGCCATTGATTTATTTATTTATTCCACAAATATTTACTGAGCGCATCCAGCATGCTCCGTGGGGCGCTGGGCTGGGGCTGGGGGTGCCATGATGAGAAGCTGCTGTGTGCCCACGCTCATGGTTTCACCATCCAGACGGCTGGTGTCTTTGCAAGGAGAAAGGACTCAGAGCTCATGCATTTGCTGCTTTGAGTTTTGCCCTTTCTCAAATAAAGCTCATGCATCAAGTCTCCTTGTTTCTATTGGGGAGAATATAATGAGATTAAGTACTTAAGGAATAGCCTAAAATTAAGAGAGTTTTACCTCCATGTATGTAAAAGAATGTGATATGGTCTGTGTCTGGAAGCTGGACTGGAAATGGCCCCATAGCAAGGTGGGGAGGGCCGGGGCACCCAACTGACAGGGTGGGGGGTTTGCATTCAGCTTCACCTTCCTGACCCCTTGTCAAGTGGACCAAGTTTAATGCAGCTAAGGGGGTTTGTTGGAGGTGGCCACCAGCACAGATGTGTACCTTTGTGGGGAATATTTTACCCAGTCCCTAGCCATATGAGAGGAAGGTCACAGTTGCCCTGCACTACTAATAGTCGGTCTGCTCTTTAAGGGTCAAAAGAGATGGGGTACTTTTAAGAATATTTTAGATTTCCAACCTTGAAGATGTTATGGTTGCATGCTAGCAGGTCTGGGTCCGCCCCGCCCTTGAGGCCATAGCCGCCTCTAGTCTCTCTATAGCAAGGGCTTCTTATCGTGAAGTCTTTTTGACATGCCATGTAAATAGAAACTTATTAATAAAAAGGACTCTGGAGTTTGGAATTATTATTACATGTATTGTCTCACAACCAACCACCCTGAGAGATGGGGGGACCCATTTTACAGATCTTCACAACCAACCACCCTGAGAGATGGGGGGACCCATTTTACAGATAAGAAAATGGAGCCTCATACGTGTGATGTGACTCACCCAGAGCCACACGGTAGCAAGTGGCAGAACTGAGACTAAATCCCAGGTCCTCTGACTCCCAGTCAGTAGGATTCTCTCATCCTGCATCGTACAGTAGCAAGGCAGGCTTGGATGGGTCAGAGACTGGAGGCTTGGGCAACATCTTGCATCCTAACATTATTTCTGCATTATTTCTGGCTTGATTATCTTTTTTTTTTTTTTTTTGAGTTGGAGTCTCACTCTGTCACCCAGACTGGAGTGCAGTGGCCGCTCCCGGCCACCACAGCCTCGACCTGCTGGGCTCCGGCGATCCTTCCGCCTCAGCCTTCCAAGTAGCTGGAACTACA
>CAUYQG010289755.1:0-17299 GCA_963574415.1 Tarsius wallacei
ATGTACCACATTTTTTCATCTAGTCCAGTTTCAATGGGCAACACGGTTGGTTCCATGTTTTTGCTATTGTGAATAGTGCCACAATAAACATGCATGTGCAGGTATCTTTTTGGTAGAATGATTTGAGTTCCTCTGGGTATACTCCCAGTAGAGGGATTGCTGGGTCATATGGAAGGTCAATTTGTAGTTCTTTTAGGAATCACCACACTATTTTCCATAGAGGTTGAACTAGTTTGTATTCCTACCAGCAGTGTAGAAGTGTTCCCTTTTCTGTGCATACTTGCCAGCATCTGTTGTTTTTTTGTTTTGTTAACAATGGTCATTCTTTCTGGGGTTAGGTGGTATCCCAATGAGGTTTTGATTTGCATTCCTCTGATGATTAGTGAGGCCGAGCACTTTTTCATGTGTTGGTTCATCATTTTTTTTTTTTTTTTTTTTTTTTTAGTTGGAGTCTCACTCTGTCACCCAGTCTGGAGTGCAGTGGCCGGGAGCAGCCACTGCAGCCTTGACCTGCTGGGCTCCACAATCCTTCCGCCTCAGCCTTCCAAGTAGCTGGAACTACAGGCACATGCTATCACGCCCAGCTAATTTGCTATTTATTGTAGAGATGAGGTCTTGCCAAGTTGCCCAGGCGGGTCTCGAACCCGCGGGCTCGGGCAATCCACTCACCTCAGCCTCCCAAAGTGCGGGATTGCAGGCTGAGCCACCGAGCCTGGCTGGTTCATCATTTTTTATCCCCTCTCCTCACCCCAAAAGTTGAGGGTACAGAGCAGTATCAGATGGCTGCTTTGATACTGCTGTCCTGCTGGTGGCCACAAAGGGTCAGTGTAGACCCGAAAGTCTCACAAATTCAAGAACTATCAGGTGCCTCTCAACACCACTGGGCCTGAACTCCAGTCAGTAGGGTTCTGAAAGCATCCAGCAGATGGTGGATCAACAGAGTTACCTTCACACATGAGAGCAAGGACCACCGTCCTCATCTACCCACACCTGGGGCTTTGGAGCTGGCTTGCTGGGCAGGAGACCTGGGAAAATCCTGTCGCTTCTCTGGGGTGGGTTCCCCAACAACAGCTAGTGGGACCCTCCCTCTCTGGTGACAGAGTTGTGGTGGGTCCCTAGCCTAGGCCGCTCCAGCCACGGGCGTCGACCTGGCAGCCCAGGCTGCTCCAGCCACCACGACCCTCATGCCTGCTCCCACCCTCACCTATCCCCACAGGAGTGAGCCCCATTCCTGAGTGTGGCCTTTTTTTCTCTCTTTTTTTTCTTAGAGTAGAAGTCTCACTCTGTCGCCCAGGCTGGAGTGCAGTGGCAAGCTCACGGCCAACACAGCCTTGACCTGCTGGGCTCAGGTGATCCTTCCGCCTCAGCCTTCCAAGTAGCTGGAACTACAGGCATGTACCACCACACCCAGATAACTTTTTTATTTATTGTAGAGACGAGGGCTTGCCAAGTTGCCCAGGCTGGTCTTGAACCCCTGGGCTCAGGCAATCCTCTCGCCTCAGCCTCCCAAAGTGCTGGGATTACAGGCATAAGCCACCACGCCCGGCATGTATCTCACTTTAAATCAAAAGCTAGAAATGACTACACTGGTGAAGAAGGCATGTCAAAAGCCAAGACAGGCAGAAAGCTGGACCTCCTGCACCAAACAGTTAGCCAAGTTGGAAATATAAAGGAAAAGTTACTGAGGGAAATTAAAAGTGCTATTTCAGTGAATGCACGAGTGATAAGAAAACAAAACAGCTTTATTGCTGATATGTAGGAAGTTTCAGTGGTCTTCCCTTAAGCCAAAGCCTAATCAAGAGCAAGGCCCTAGCTCTCTTCAATTCTAAGAAGGCTGAGAGAGGTGAGGAAGCTGCAAAGAAAAGTTTAAAGTTAGCAGAGGTTGGTTCATGAGGCTTAAGGAAAGAAGTTGTCTCCACAACTTGTAAAAGTTCAAAGTGAAGCAGCAAGTGCTGGTGGAGAACCTGCAGCAAGTTATCCAGAAGATCTAGGTAAGGTCATCGATGAAGGTGGCTACACTAAATAACAGATTTTCAACGTAGACCAAATAGCCTTCTATCGGAAGAATATGCCACCTAACACTTTCATAACTAGAGAGAAGTCAATGCCTGGCTTCAAAGCTTCAAAGGACAAGCTAGGTCTTCTCTTGTTGGGGGTAATGCAGATAGTGATTTTAAGTTGAAGCCAGTGCTCATTTTTGCTATTATGAAAATCTTAGGACCTTTAAGAAGTATGCTAAAGCCACTCTGCCTGTGCAATACACATGGAAAAACAAAGCCTGGATGACAGCACAACTGTTTACAGGATAGATTACTGAATATTTTAAGTCCACTGTTGAGACCTACTGCTCAGAAAAAAAGAGTACTTTCAAAATATTCCTGCTCATGCACAATGCAACTGATTGCCCGAGACCTCTAATGGATATCCACAAGGAGATTAATGTTTTCATGCCTGCTAACACAATATCCATTCCACAGCCCAATGGGTCAAGGACTAATTTTGATGTTCAAGTCCATTTGGATATGGGCAAAGAAAATTAAAAACATTTTAAAAAGAATGCATCATTCAAGATGCTGTTAAGAACATGTGTGACTCATGGGAGGAGATCAAAATATCAACATTAATAGCAGCTGGGAACAAGTTAATTCCAAACTTTGGAATCATGGATGAGTTTGAGGGGCTTAAAACTTCAGTGCAGGAAGTAACTTAAGATCTTATGGAATTAGCAAGAGAATTAGGATAAGAAGTGAGACATGGGTCTGGTGTAGTGGTTCAAGCCTATAAACCCAGCACTTTGGGAGGCTGAGGTGAAGAGATTGTCTGAGTCCATGGGTTCAAAAACAGCCTGGGTGACTTGGTGAGACTTCATCTATTCAATAAATCAAAAAATTAGCTGGGCATGGTAGCACGCACCTGTAGTTCTGGCTACTTGGAAAGCGAAAGGATCACCTGAGCTTAGCAGGTCAACACTGAGCAAAAGGCGAAAGGATCACCTGAGCTCAGCAGGTCAACACTGGGGTGGCCATGAGCCTGCCACCACACTCCAGCCTGGGCGACAGAGTGAGACTCCAACTCAAAAAAAAAAAAAAAGAAATAAGGCCTGAAGAGGTGACTGAATTGCTGTCACCTCATGATAAAACTTGAAAGGATGAGGAGTTGCTTATATGGATGAGCAAAGAAAGTGGTTTCTCGAGACAAAATCTACTCCTGGTGAAGACACTGTGAACATTGCTGAAATGACAACAAAGGATGTAGAATATGACATAACCTGAGTTGATAAAGCAGTGGCAGGGTTTGAAAGGATTGACTTTAATTGTGAAAGAAGTTCTACTGTGAATAAAATGCAATCAAATAGTATCATATGCTACACAAAAATCTTTCATAAAAGGAAGAGTCAATCAATGTGGCTGTTGTGTTTTTATTTATTTATTTATTTTTGAGTTGGAGTCTCACTCTGTTGTCCAGACTAGAGTGCAGTGGCACACTCATGGCCACCCCAGTGTCAACCTGCTGGGTGCTGGTGATCCTTCCACCTCAGCCTTCCAAATAGCTAGAACTATTGGTACATGCTACCACACCTGGCTAATTTTTTATTTATTGTAGAGATGAGGTCTCGCCAACCCACGGGCTCAGGCAATCCACTCACTTCGGCCTCCTAATGTGCTAGGATTACAGGCTGAGCCACTGAGCCTGGCCTATCATCTTATTTTTTTAAATTGCCACAGCTAACCAGCCTTCGGTAACCACCCACCCTGGTCAGTCAGCAGCCATCACCATCATGGCAAGGCCCTCCAACAGTAAGAATATTACTACTCACTGAAGACTCTCCCATGATGGCTAGCATTTTTTATCAATAAAGTATTTTAAAATTAATGCATGTACACTTTTTTTTAGACATAATGTTACTATGCACCTAATAGTGTAAGTGTATATGCACTGGAAAACCAAAAAATTTGAAACATGAAACCAACCATGCTGCCTATCAAAAGCGGACTGGATTAAAAAAAAAAAAAAAGTGGAACATACACAATGGAATATCACCCAACCATAAAGAAGGACAAAATTATGGACTTTGCAGCAACTTGGATGGATTTAGAGTCCATCACACTCAGTGATCTATCACGAAAACAAAGAACTGAGTACCACATGTTCTCACTCATAAGTGGGTCCTGAACATTAATCACAATACTACAAGAGAGGGATCAACAGAAACGGGACACTGCCAGGGGGAGGGGCACATATCATTAAGAGTAACTGATCCTAAACCAGGGGAAGCGAGGACCCGTGGGAGGCCCAAACTTCGCCTGTATGTAGACCACTTGTGTACCTTATCCTGACTTGTACTCCACATTTTTGAAATAAAATAAAGTGGGGGGGGGGGGAGACCAAAAAACTCATGTTACTTGCTTTATTGTGATATTTCTGTCTTGTGATGATCCGGAACTGAACCCAAAATACCTTTGAGGTATGCCTGTATTTACTTCATGGAGTTTTGTGAGGATTAAAAAAGTTATTATATGTAAAATGCTTAGTACGTAGTGAATGCCATATAGGCATCAGTTACTGTTTTTGTACTTCCAGAGTCAACCCCAGGAGCAGAGCCAGCTTCCCACAGTCTACCCAGCTGGAATGGATGGGTCTTATGCCATATGTCACTTTCCTTCTCCATTCAAGCCTGCCCAGGGCTGCCTCCAGCCAGAGTCTCCATATGATGTTTCCCTTAAAGAGTAGTACCATGGCCTGATAGAATGGATGAGCTTAAGATGGAACTGATAAGCAGGCCGTGGTCTGGCTCCTAGGTCTGTCGTTCATCTGCACTGTGATATTGGACAGGTTGGGTATTTTATCGTTGTGAGGCTTGTTTTCCTGGCATGGAAATAAAAATGACACTTGGTAGGGTTTTTGTAATTATATAAGATGATTTTTAAGTGTCTGGCATAATAGGTACCCAAATATAGGAGTATTTTGTATTATCGTTGCTATTTAACTTTTAAATTAATTTTTAAAAATTATTAAGCCTTAGTTTCCTTATCTGGAAAGTGGTGATAATAATACCAACTTTGAAGTGGCTGTTTGAGAATTACAGATAACTTATGGGTATAGCCTGGCAGAGCACTGGGCACATAATGGGTGTTCAATAAAGCTCATAGTAGGTGCTATTGCTATTACTATTGTTATTGTTGACACCATTTTTCACTTAGAGAAACACAAGGTTGGAAACGCAAACACAGCTCTCACTATCCTGTGCTCAATGGAAAGTAGCCCAGAGAATTGTTCCTGAACCTCCTCTATCTTTTTTTTTTTTTTTTTTTTTGAGTCAGGGTCTCACTCTGTCGTCCAGGCTGGAGTGTAGTGGCTTGATCATGATGATCACGGTTAATGACAGCCTCCATTTCCTAGGCTCAGGCAATCCTTCCACCTCAGCATCCCAAGTAGCTGGGACTACTGGCACACACCACCATGCCTGGCTAATATTTTTTATTTTTTGTAGAGGTGAGATCTCACTATGTTGCCCAGGTTTGTCTCAAACTCTTGGGCTAAAGCAATCCGCCTGCCTTGGCCTCCTAAAGTGCTGGGATTACAAGCATGAGCCACCATGCCTGGCCATCCCCCTCTATCTTTTATTTTTAAAAATCACATTGACAAACATTGATTCTCCTCCCACTGATGAGAGTCAGAAATAGAACCAAAGAGGAGACAGGAAGGAGAAAAAAGAAAGAGGAATGACTCACTGGCTACTTGAGGAGGGAGACCATGTCACCAAGAGCAATCAATTCACTTCTACACAACAGACGTTCATTGAGCTCTTCATACAGGCAGAGCATTATGTCAGAGAATGGACACCAAAGGGAACAAGCCACTGCTCTGGCCTCCCACAGCCCTGTCAGTGTGGCAGACAAGCTGGCAAGAGGGAAAGGGATGGAGGGAATGTCAACTGAACACCTACTGTGTGCCAGGTACTTTGATAAATGCTTCAGATATGGGATCTATTATTTGTAGTCACAAAGTACAACCTGTTAGTTGAGCATTGCCATGTGCCAAGCATCTTTTCTATTTTATTTAATTTTCAAAACAGCCTTCTGAAACACTGTTGTCTCTATTAAGGATGAGAAAAAATTAAATAACTTGCCTCATATCTTTCATCCAGTTCATTTCAGACTGAGATTCAAACCCAGGCCTATCTGTCTCCAAATCCTGTGCTTAGGATGCCCTTACTCCACATTATTTCTCTTAATTGTTACATCAGCCCAAAGCAGGACAAGTTTGAGTCCCCCATTTGATATTTGAATGAGCTGAGAGTCTTAGATTTAAGGAAACTGCTAGAGTCATAAGCTAGAAGGAGGCAGAGTCAGAATTCAAATTGTATTTTAACCAAAGCCTGTGTATTTTCAACACAGCCTAAAGTCCAACCAGACTTGTAGTCCTGATCCTCCTTGGCCCCCCCAGACAAGACCCAGCTCACTCTACAGCCTCCCAGACAGGAGGGTCTCCGGCCATGCCCAGCCAGAGCTTCCAGGGACCAACAAAATCTCCTCCACCAGAGCATAAGGCTGGAAATCGTCTGCAAAGTTTAAATGAAACCACATGTGTCTGATACAAAGGTGCTAGGTTAGTATTCAATCTCACACATACCCTTCATTTCTTTGTGGAGTTTTCTCATGGTCATCACACACGCCACACTCATTTCTGCTCCATATTTCTGTTCATGCTAATCTCTGTCACATATGCCCTCTCCCAGCTTCTGCTTGTTTTGACATCAGATTGTTGAATTCTAGGGTTAAAGGGAAACCTGAGAAGTTATTTAACTCACTCTCTCATTCAAAAAAATAATTCCTTCCACAGCCTACTTGTATTGAGTATTTCCAATGTTGGATGCCCACCACCTCACAAGGCAGCCATTCAACTACAGTTATTATTATTAGAACTTTTCTTCCTTTCGTTGAACTGAAATCTACATACAGTAATTCTATCATTGATTTAACATTGTCCTCTGGAGACACAAAGAATAAATTTAATTCTTCACTCATGTGGCAGCCTTCCAAATATGCCAATCCTTATGCTTGTTTAGCTCTTAAGAGTTTATAATGTCTTTTTATTATTACTATCTCAGTGAATTTCTAGAGAAACCCTGTGAGAAAAAGGATCAATATCTCTATTCCAGCTGAGGAACTTGATGAGGTGAAAGATAGGGAATGATGAAAATAATACCAAGTTGTCTGTCTCCAAGAAACCAGACTCTTTTCACAAGGTTATGGCACTGATTTAAACCACCTGTCACGGGAATCTTGGCACTTAGCAGAATGACCAGAACAGTGAAGGGAACTTGAAGGAAGGAAGATGTTTAGCCTTGGAGGGAATAGTACTGCCATCTTCAAATATCTGAAGTGCCTAAAGGGTTTACCTTCTTCTCCTTTATTTTCTTCATTTCTTCACTTGGCACTGATTCTGTGGCTAGAATCTGAAGCACTGACTGGGTCCTGAAGATAAACAGATGAATAAACCGTGGCACTTGCTTAAAGTCTGCAGTGTCTGTTTACTGCAGAAGGTGAACAAGTCTCAGACAGGGGTTCTAAAACAGGACAAGTCTATTCCCAGAGAGCCTTGGTGAGACCTTTCCTCGAGGTCATGTTCTCTCTTCCGTAGGAGCTCAGTTCAGCGGAGCAGCTAGCCTAACCATCCTGGCAAAGTCAAATGCTCCAATTACATGTTTTCCTGGCATCACGTGCTTCTTCTTTGTTGCACACATCTTCACTGAAATTTTGTATTTGTTGGTGTAATTATTTGATTAAGGTCTGTCTCCCCTGCCAAACTGCAAGTGCCACGAGAATAGGATGTCTGGTTATGCTTACTATTGTGTCTCCAAGGCCTGGCACAGCACCTGGAACACAGGGCTGGGGTATTCCAACTAATACTTGTTGAAAGGATGGGTTTATGGGGTACCTGAAATATTTTGGATAGCATACACAGAATGTCAGATGGTTCTTTCTAAAATCCAAATCTGATCATCTCCTTCTGTGTCTAAATCCCTTCCCTGGGTTTCTATAGCCTACAGGATGAGGTCCAAGCTTCTCAGTAGATACCCTTCAGAATTTATTTAACACCTCAGGCATCCCTTCCGGTTCCTTCCCTCCCATCCCTTGACTGCACCAATGAGCTTCAGTTTTACCTGACTACCTGTGGTTTCCCAAACACACTGCTCCTTCACACCCCTGGGCCTTTGCATATACTGATCTTTGTCTGGAATGCCCTTCCCAGCTATAATTCACAGTCTTATTCAAAGGTCACATTCTCTTTGAAGTTTTCCCTGACCTCCTCCCCCCTCACCCCAACACACAGAGTAAGTTCCTCCTGTGCCCTTTAACAGTTTAGTATTATATCACTGCACAGATCACATTTATTATAGTTACTGGTTAATTTATCAGTCTCTTGGCCTAAATCCCAGCACTTTGGGAGGCCAAGGTAAGAGGACTGCCTGAGCCCGCTGGTTTGAGACCAGCCTGGGCAACATGGTGAGACCTCGTCTCTACAACAAAAATCAAAAAATTAGCCTGATGTGGCAGCACGCGCCTGTAGTTCTAGCTACTTGGAAGTCTGAGCAGAAGGATCGCCAGAGCCCAGCAGGTTGACGCTGGGGTGGCCATGAGCGTGGCACTGCACTCCACCCTGGGCGATGAAGTGAGATTCCAACTTAAAAAAAAAAAAAAAATGTATCGGTCTCCTTTTTCAAGCTACAAGCACCTTGAGACCAAATCATATTTAGCTAAATCCCAGACCCTCAACTATAGCACTTAGTTCATAGTAGGAACTTTAAGAATGTCAGTGAATGAAACTCAAGGGCTGACAAGGTGTTGAATGGGGAAAACTCATTTAGAACTTCGATGTTGGTTGGAATAGTATCTGTGAGATCATACACATCACCTCCTTTTTTGGGACACTTTTCACATCATAGACATCGAGAGAGAGGCCCAGAGCAGTGACAACTTGGGAGGTCACCCCAAGAGTATGAGGTTATCTCTGGGGCCTCCATCCCTGGATCCTGCCCTGCTGCACATCAGTTCCTCCAGCCCGACTCCTCTCTTCCCCGCTCTTCAGTTCACTCCCTCCAAGCCAGACTGGGGGGCAGGGATGATGAGCACCAGAGAGACAGGCAACAGGAGCTTTCAAGTTGGCTCTCCCCCATGCCCCACCCTCCAACCCAGAGCTGTTGGCTCCAAGGCCTTTTTATTTCATAGCAGCTGGGAGCCGAGAGAGGCATTATGTCCCCTGGGAATGGGAGGAAACCAGAAGGGGAGCGCTCTTCAAGAAGGAAAAAGCAGTTCAATGGAGCCTGGGAGAAGCAGAGGACCGAAGAGTAGTAAAATGGGCCTTTGGCGCTGGCTTAATGTTACACCTATCTGTCTTCAGCAGAACAGACCACACTAGAGTATCTCATAGTTTACAAGCACTTTTGTTACATCATTTCACTGGATCCTAACAATGACTTTCTGAGGCAGACTTTTTATAGCCATAAGAAATCAGTCTTAGACTCATCTAGTCTGACTCTTTTATTCCACAGGTAGGGAAACTGAGCCCCAGACACTCAGTGACTTTCCCAAGGTCACACAGTTACTTACTTTCCAGCTCAACTGGGACTCAAATCCAAATATTCTGGCTCCACATCCAGTGCTCATTCCAGCACACCGTGTATCATTGTCACTACTGAGTTACAGGTAAGAATATTGGAGTCCAAGGGCACATAGGTAGTAACTGGCTAGATCTTTTAGGGCCAGAGGGCAGGAAAGGGATCATTGGAATCCAGAACTAAGGATTATAAAATATTCTTCTGCCATCTGTAATCCTACCTAACCTTTGAGATCTAGGTCAAAGTGCACCCATTGTGGGAAGTCCTATGGGACCCAGTGTCAAAATTCACCACCATTCCTTCTGAGCTTCTACAGAGTGTCCTGGGCCTTTATTTTAGTGACAGCAGAACACAGACTATTTCAGATAAAGGCACTTGTGAGAGTAATCTATTCCACATGTATTTACTGTGCCAGTGAATAAGACCCATGTGATTCCTTGCCCTCAGGACTCTCACAGCTTAGTGGGGAATTTACCACACATGTGTGACAAATCCTGGGAACGGTACACACAGAGTTGACTCTCTTACTATGCAAATGAGAAACAGAAGCCCAGAGAGATGAGTGCCCTGTATTCTTCCCCCCTCCCCACCCCCACAAGTCTCACTCTGTCGCCCAGGCTGGAGTGCAATGGCACACTCATGGCCACCGCAGCCTTGATCTGCTAGGCTCCGGCGATCCTTCTGCCTCAGCCTTCCAAGTAGCTGGAACTACAGGCGTGTGCTACTATGCCTGGCTAATTTTTATTTATTTATATATTTATTTATTTATTTATTTATTTACTGTAGAGACGAGGTCTCACCAAGTTGCCCAGGCTGGTCTCAAGCCCCTGGGCTCAGGCAATCCTCTCACCTCTGCCTCCCAAGGTGCTAGGATTACAGGCATGAGCCACTGCACCTGGCCCCCATATTCTTATTTTCGGCATTGATCTGTCACATAAACCAACCCCCCAACTCAAAAATTCTCACAGTTTTGGCTACTGATTTCCACTAAGATATAGACACTACCTTTTACTTCAAGCAGATAAACTGAAGGTCACATGGCTTCCTCGCATTGTTCCTCAGTATGTGTGGCATATCTTAGATGTTCAATCAATATTTTTTGAATGAGTGGATCATAGCACCTATATTAGGAATTAATTTCCACTCTCACCTCTCACTTAGACCTTGGAGGAGGGGTTGTGCCTTGTCATTTCTGTACCCTCAGCATCTAGAGCTGGCAGATACTCCACAAATATTGAGTGAACAAAGAAATTAATGACTGAATAAATGAGAGAAGTGCAAATAATATGATCTCTCTGTTGCCCTAAATAACAAATTTTACATCCCCCAAATACATACCCTTCTTCATGAAATCCCCTCTTTCCTTGGTTGTTGTGAAACCTCACTTAACTGATTCTCTCCCTTGAGCTCTGCCAGTTCCAGCTCTGTCTTCTACACTGGTTCCTTATCCTCCCCTGCACCCTCATTTGCAAGTTTCATAAGGACATTTCCAGCTGTCTGCCAGGCATCTGCCACACCTCCAACATGTATGTGGTTGACTATTAATGATGAACTATTTATCTCATGTCTCCTCCAGCTAATAAGCCCTCAAGAGCACCCCACACACATCTAGGCACAGAGCAGGTCTTCTAAAAGTTGCCTGCTGGATGAACTATCATGCATGATACCCAGTGCTTTGGCATGGATAGATTTAGCATCAGAGTTGCTAGTCCATTTCCTCTTCACTCTTTTTGCCTCCAAATTGACATCGGCGCCATTCACAGCATTCTGAGCAGTCTCTCTGGGGAATTCACTTAATTTACCACCTGCTGTACCCTTTGTGTGACTCACCCAATTCCCCTTCAAGACAGGAAGATGTGGGGAGAGAAGTGAGGTGGGAAACAGCCAGGAGGAAAAAAAGAAGGTTGGAACAAGATTACATTTAATACATCCTCAGGTCACAGCAAGTAAAAAGAAATGAAGAGAGTCAGGTCTTGTGTTGAGAAATTGTGGGTAATAAAAAACAAATGGTTAGCAATAAATATATAGATGACTGTTCAATAAGGAATCAGAAAAAAGCAACTGGAAATGATAAAATACCATTTTTTAACCTGTTGAAATTAGCTAAACTAAAACTAAGATAGCATTCAATGCTCACAAAGGTAAAGTAAAAGGAATTTCACTACCAAGAATCTGTCTCAAGGAAGTCATCGGAAACCTCGGGAAATTTTTACACACAAGGATGATCACCACAACATTATTCATAACAGCCCCAAATTAGAAAGTAGTTAAATGTGAAACAATGGGAAAAACTAAGCTTTGAGCATCCCAAAAATGGGCCTCATTCTGCTACCACTGTAACACTACTTGACACACAGTAGTTGCAACAAATACTGCTGAATAAATGAATTGATGAATGGATATGGTTCATCCTCCCACAAAGTACAATGAGGTCACTAAAAGCATATTCATAGCTGGGCACAGTGGCTCATGCCTGTAATCTCAGTACTTTGGGAGGTGGAGACAAGAGGAGTGCCTGAGTCCAGGGGTTCGAGACCAGTCTGGGCAACTTGGAAATACCTCGTCTCTACAATAAATCAAAAAATTAGCCAGGTGTGGTGATGTGTGCCTGTGGTTCCAGCTACTTGGAAGGTTGAGGAGGAAGGATCACCTGAGCCCAACAGGTTGAGGCTGCAGTGGCCATGACAGTGCCACTGTACTCCAGCCTGAAAGATTTTCTAGCAATGTTAGCTATACTTATGTTATAATGTTAAGGTTTTTTTTAAAGGACAGGCTATAAAATTGAAGATATAATCTGACCTCATCTACGTAAAAGTTCATAAATGAATAGAAAAGAAACTAGAAAGAAACCAACCAAAATGTCAGTAATATTTTCTTCCTTATGCTTAGCTGTAATTTCAAAATATTTTCAAAATAAGCATACATTAACTTTTTTTTTTTTTTTTTGAGTTGGAGTCTCACTCTGTCGCCGAGACTGGAGGGCAGTGGCCGCTCCCGGCCACTGCAGCCTTGACCCACTGGGCTCCGGCAATCCTTCCGCCTCAGTCTTCCAAGTAGCTGGAACTACAGGTGTGCGCTACCACACCCGGCTGATTTTTTGACTTATTATACAGATGAGGTCTCGCCAAGTTGCCCAGGCGGGTCTCGAACCCGCTGGCTCAGGCAATCCACTCACCTCAGCCTCCCAAGGCACAGGATTACAGGCTGAGCCACCGAGCCCGGCTTAACTTTTATAATTAAGAAAAAAACTGACCAGGCATGGTGGCTCATGCCTGTAATCCCAGAGCTTTGGGAGCAAAGCAGGAGGATTGCTTGAGGCCAGGAGTTAAAGACCAGCCTGGGCAACATAGCAAGACTTTGTCTCTCAAAAAAAAAAAAAAAAATTAGCCGTTGTAGTGGCATGTGCCTGTAGTCCCAGCTACTCAGGAGGCTGAGGCAAGAGGATCATTTGAGCCCAGGAATGCAAGGTTGCAATGAGCTATGTTTGCGTCACTGCACTCCAGCCTGGGCAGCAGAGTGAGTCTCTGTCTCAAAAAAAAAATTAAAAAGGAAAAAGAAGAAGAAAAAAACTAAATCCCCAGTAATTACTAGCAGTTGCTATTCTTACTATTACTAGTCCAAAAATGAAGGAAATACAGAAACACCATGAAGGAAGGACCAACTATGAGCTGATCATTGTTGTAGCTTGATGATGGTGTTCACATACTATTTATTCCCCCTACTTGAGTTCGGTGTGTGTTTGAAATTTTCTATAATAAAACAACTAGACTGAAACAGCATAGCATCTAGGAAGAATGCAAGCAGTTCCATTTTCACTGGGGAGTAAAACACCATTATTTCCTAGCTTCTAAGATGTCCACTTTTTCACATTTTAGCATCTTTGAAAAAAAGGATGTATCTTACAATTGATAGCATCTTAGATTCTCTGGAACACAGTACTCAAAACAGTGGGTGGGGGAGGAAGTAGGAAGTGAGGCTGGAGCTGGATCATGGAGGTCCTGAATGCCAGGCCAAGGCACTAGGACATCCTTCTGAAGACAACAGGGAGCCAGCCTCACACAACAAGGAGCCTGCTGAGGATATCAGTGTGCCCAACACAGGGCCTGTCACCTGGAGGGCATTCAGTAAGTGTGTGCTAAATGGTAAAACCATTGAGGACTGTACATTGCTGCTTATGCCAAAGGCCAGGGGACATTGACCTTTGAGGGGGAAGAGTTTGAAGCCTTGCTCTCCCCTTCCTTCTTGTCATCTCTTGAGTTCCAGTTCTCTCCTACTCTGCAGGGCAGAACCCCTGGGTTGTCTGTTAAAGTGGTCTTTCTCTCTCCAGTGCCCCACATTGCTTCTATTTTCTTAAAAGCAATAAATATTTCCCCAGAACCTGAGCCAACACCGTAGCTGATGTGAATGTCCACAGCCCTAGATCCCACAGCACTTTCTGATATGACATTCTCAAAGTCAAAACCTCGGCTGGGAGCCTGGCCCAACGACCTACTTCTGAACTCATTTCCAAAGGAGTTAACACATACAGGGCAGGCAAGAGAGTAGAATGAGCCCCCAGGACTTCTGGGACTTCACTAGAAAGAGAAATCAGGAGACCAGGATCTCCATCCTGCCCTGGGCTGTGCTTTCCCTCTGGTCTCATAGCTACTTTCTTTTGGGAGTTAGCTCAAGTCACCATAGCAGACAAATTCCCTGAGGACTATTTGCATACAGGTGCCAGAGTGTTCTAAACATAGAATCAACACTCATCTCCACAAAGTAAATGATGCCTTGAAATTTATTTACAAGGGAGAGGGAACAACCATCTGAGGAAGGAGGATAAACCTGTCAAAGGCCACCAGACAATGGTTCAGACTCAGGCTGCACGTCAGGAGGCCTGAGTATGATTTAATTCAACCACAAACTTGTTTTGTGGGTTTATGAATACTGCCAGCCCTTGGATTATCCTCTTTAAAATAAGAATATTGGCCAGGCTCCGTGACTCAGTCTGTAATCCCAACACCTTGCAAGGCTGAGGTGAGTGGATTGCCTGAGCCCACGGGTTTGAGACCCACCCAGGCAACTTGGCGAGATCTCGTCTCTACAATAAATCAAAAATTAGCTGGGTGTGGTAGTGCATGCCTGTAGTTCCGGCTGCTTGGAAGGCTGAGGAGGAAGGATCGCCGGAGCCCAGCAGGCTGAGGCTGCGGTGGCCGGGAGTGTGCCATTGCACTCCAGTCTGGGCGACAGAGTGAGACTCCAATTCAAAAAATAAAAATAAACAAATAAATAAATAAATAAATAAAGGATATTAAACTAGATGAACTTTGACCAGTCTCGGTGGCTCAGTCTGTAATCCCAGCACTTTGAGAGGGCAAGCAGATTGCCTGAGCCCGCGGGTTAGAGACCAGCCTGGGCAAGTTGGCGAGACCTCATCTCTACAATAAATCAAAAATTAGCCAGGCATGGTAGCGTGTGCCTGTAGTTCCAGCTACTTGGAAGGCTGAGGCGGAAGGATTGCCAGAGCCCAGCAGCTCAATGCTGGGGTGGCCGTGAGCATGCCACTGCACTCCAACCTAGGCGATAGAGTGAGACTCCAACTCAAAAACAAAAAATAAACAAACATAAAAAACCCAGATGACGTTTAGGGCCCCTTCTTGCTCTAAGAAGTCAGGATAATTAGTAATAACAACTGAAATCAAGTAACAATACTTGTCATAAATTGAGTACTTGCCAAGTGTCAGGCACAGTGAAAAGTGTTTTTTGTGCACTACTTTATCAATCCTCACAACCAGCTCTTTGAGGTGATTAAGACAAAGAAACTGAGGTACAGAGAGGTTAAGTACTTGCTCAGATTAGCAAATGTTAGCACTGGGAGTGTAACCCCTATGCTATACTGCCTTCCAGAATGCTAGGATGCTAAACTTTTTTTTCTTAGTTGGAGACACGGTCTTGCAATGTTGCCCAGGCTGGTCCTGGACTCAAGCAATCTTCCTGCCCTGGGCCTCCCAAAGTGCTAGGATTACAGGCATGAGCCACTGCCCCTGGCCATGGTTGCTAAACTCATCCCTGGCTCTCTAATCTAATGGTTTCACTGCCTGAAACTCTTGCCAGCCCCTCTCAGTTATTTCCTCCCCAGGTTCTGAAGTTTCTGTGTTTTGCTCAGGCTGTTGCCTCTGCCTGGAATGGCCTTATGTCCTGCTGAGCCAGTTGCTACTTACATTCAAATTCATCTCAATCACTTCTCTATGGTTCACGTTTCCTCCAATACCCATAGGCAGCAGTAATGACCGACTGCCGTTTGTTGAGACAGGGTACGCCAGGCACTGTGCTAATTCTTACAGCAACTTTCCAAGTGAGGTTCCATTTTCATATTTGTTTTACAGATGAAGAAACAGATTCAGAGGTTAAATACCTTGTCCAAGGCCATACAGCTGGGAAGGATCTGAACTAGACTGTCTAACCTCCAGGCTTTCCTAACTCCTATTCTACCCTCTCTCTAATGAAACATTATGTATATGAATTGCCAAGAGGTTTGTCTTTCCATCAGACTACAAACTCTTCCAGTGGTTTTTTATATAAACTCCATATAGATTCTTTTAGTGGTATTGTTTGTTTTTGAATTATTAAATGAACTGCTGGGAGGTAACTTGGAGCAGCATACCTGGGGGAAAAAAATTGGGCTAGAGTCAGGACCAAACCAGAATTTTATTTTATTTTATCTTTTTGAGTTGGAGTCTCACTCCGTCGCCCAGGCTGGAGTGCAGTGGCATGCTCACGGCCACCCCAGAGTCGACCTGCTGGACTCCAGTGATCCTTCTGCCTCAGCCTTCCAAGTAGCCAGAACTACAGGCACGTGCCACCATGCCCAGCTAATTTATTTTTGGATTTATTGTAGAGACAAGGTCTTGCCATGTTGCCCAGACTCGCATGACTGCGCCTGGCCCCAGACCAGAATTTTAAAAAGGTGAAAGCCCTCACTCTGTTGAACAAATTTTTTTTCCTGCCACTTTAAATCCTGTTGGCAACAAGACACAAAAATATTTTTTTTAATTCTCTACACCCTGGGACACACTTCTGTTCACATTTCAGGGACGGAATCACCCCCTCGAAGAAGCAAGCCTCTTAAAATTATCCTCATTCTCGCTGGCTCAAGCCTGTAATCCCAGCACTTTGGGAGGTCGAGGTGAGAGGATTACCTGAGCCCACGGGTTTGAGACCAGCCTGGGCAACATCTCTACAATAAATCAAAAAATTAGCCAGGCGTAGTGGCACACGCCTGTAGTTCTGGCTACTTGGAAGGCTGAGGCGGAAGGATCACCAGAGCCCAGCAGGTCGACACTGGGGCAGCTGTGAGCATGCCACTGCATTCCAGCCTGGACAACAGAGTGAGACTCCAACTCAAAAAAAAAAATTTTCCTCATTCTTACCCTCCTCTTAATTTTAGTGTCCCTTCAGCACGTAAGTGTCATTTAATTAAACACCATAAGCACTTAATGAACAGGTACTGTGAAGGGCAGCAGAAAGAGGATGCATTTTATTTTATTTTTATTTTTTAAAATTTATTTATTTATTTTTGAGTTGGAGTCTCACTCTGTCACCCAGACTGGAGTGCAGTGGCCGCTCACAGCTGCCCCAGTGTCGACCTGCTGGGCTCTGGTGATCCTTCCGCCTCAGCCTTCCAAGTAGCCAGAACTA
>CAUYQG010289758.1:0-32202 GCA_963574415.1 Tarsius wallacei
GTGTCAAGGGAGATAATACTATCTTGTTTTGACAAAACTGTTTGATACAGCCCAGCAACACAGTTTTGAGCCCTATATCTTAAGGTACCTATAGTAAAAACAGTTTTTCACTCTGTTATACATAGAC
Source organism: Tarsius wallacei (assembly GCA_963574415.1). NCBI lineage: Eukaryota > Metazoa > Chordata > Mammalia > Primates > Tarsiidae > Tarsius > Tarsius wallacei. The sequence continues at coordinate 128 of CAUYQG010289758.1, forward strand.
TCGAACTCATAATGGATAAATGGAAATTTTTTGTTTTTTCCTCAGTCATCTCTCCTTCCTACAAAAAATCCTTGTGTATACTTATAGCAAGATAAACATTAAAGGAAAATAAAGTAAAATAATTCTCCTCAGGTTTTGGGTCTAGATCAGTTGTACCAACTCATCCTTTGCCCAGAGGTCTGTTTTTCAGCATAAGACATTTAAATGACTATTGTTAAAGTAACACTTTGATACTCAGGCATAGAGCCTCTCAGGAACTCCAGGGGGAGAATGGATGATTAGCAGAATGGATGATTAGATAGAATTTGGGTTTACCAGGTATTGGACCAAAATATTTTGTAAAAACACTAAATCCTCAACTTGTCCTTGCTTGGAAATAGTTATAACTTTTGGCATTTTACATAAAATGCATTAACCAGAGTAAAAAATACTTGCATGACACAACTCATTATTCTTCAGTTAATGATAATATATGTTATCAATAGATATATACAACTATAAAAGGAAAGTTCCAGAACCTCAAGAGAAGAACATTCATTCCTATATTATTAATATACTACTTAAATGAGTAGTGCCCTATTTCTCATTTTAAATACCACCAGGGGACATTTTAATGGCTTTAGATATTTTTTAAATGTATTTTAGTTCTTTCTTTTCTATAGAATTCAAGCAGCACATACATTTTGGGGGCAAAACTGACTCATCTTAAGTCATAAAGAACGGATAAAGATGGCCTATTTTTAAATAAATCTTTGAAAGCTTACTTTAATAAATTGAACACTGTGCTAACTTGGGTAAAGCATTAAATCATAAAACTAGTGGTAGACTTTATCTTTTAATACCACTACTAATGCTGGATACCTCAAAGAGCAAACTATACATATAAGCCTTCCATCTTAAATTAAAAGGCCTCATTAGTAGCCTTTGAATCGAATTATTATCTGATTCATATTCATTCATTCATGCATTCAACAGATGAACACTAGGCTCTCTTACTATATTTTCCTAGCCCTAGAATCAGCATGTAACTGTGGGGCACTGTCCAACTACAGAAGGAACCATTTCCATTTATAGACATTGTAATTTTGTGTATTTTGTATTACAGTAATTTTGGGGGCAATTATTTAAATATTTGTCTCCTCTGAAACTTCTTTTGAAGTTGAATCTCCAGTGTAACAGTATTAAAAGATGTGGCCTTTAAGAGGTGATTGGGTCAAAAGGGCTCTGCCCTAATAAATGGATTAATCTACTCATGGATTAAACAAATTAATAAATTAATGTATCAGTGTGTTCTTATGAGAGTGTATTAATTATCATGAGAGTGGTTCTGTTATGAAAGCCAGTTTGGCTCACAGTGCATTTCTTTCATCTGTAATGTCTACCATGTTATGACACAGCATAAGGTCCTCACCAGAAGCTGACCAGATGCAGTTGCCCAATCTTGGACTTCCCAGTCTCTAGAACCATGAGCTCAAATAAATCTCTTTTATTTACAAGTTGCCCAATCTCAGGTATTTTTTTACAGCAACAGAAGATGAACTAAGACAATGATGAAAAAGCATTTTTTGAAAGAAGAGCTGTTTCTGAATTGTACAAATGTGCCACTCTCTTAGGTAATTGATTCATGTATTTTCCTCTCTCCTCCAATACCCTGTGCCTCCCTCCTCTTCTTTGCTTTCAACTGATGGCACTGCCTCACAGAAAAAAATAAGAGCAATCAGATGAGTGCTATTTCATTCTCACAGCACCTTATTATGCATCTAACTGTCTGTTTCCATGTGCTCTTCTTTTCCATTGCTAACGATAAACTATCATGTTCCATTTTATGAAATACCTCCCTCAGTGACCTAAATTACATATTTTTCACCTATTCAATTACAAGCTCTAACAATTGCTGTCTCTTTGTCTCGAACAAATATTACCTACTATCCTCAATATCATCAACATACACCATGCTAAAGTGCATTCAGTTTTTAAATGAAGCTGATTCCGTGCCTTCTTTAAGCCATAACTACTGTCTCTTCCTGCTGTTCTTCCTTACACTAAAATTCCCGAATTGTTTCTTTATTCTCTTTTTTCTTCTCCTCTCATTCTTTCTCAGTTCTACTTCAGTCAAGCTTATACATTGACTACTCCAAGAAAACTGTTCTTATCCGGAACAACAATGAGCTTTACATTACTATAATCAATAATCTATTCTTCAAACTCTTACTGGACCAATGAGCAGCATTCATACAGTTAATTACTCTGTCTTTAAACTACTTTCTTCAGTTGGACTCTAGGCAAAACTTTATTATCAGGTGACAATGTTTTAAAGACATCTGTGTGCTGACTAATCAAGAATTTATGTCTCCTGCCTGGATTTCTCTCTTGATATTTACGTGTGTGTATTTAACTGGTCATTTGACATTTCCACTTGGATGCCCATTAAGGAATTCAGTATTTAATATGTTGTGAGTTAATCTACATGTAAATTCAGCTCGGTTATGGTGTGCAATTGTTTGGTCAAACACAAGTGTCTACATGTTGCTGTAAAATAACTTTTTACAAATGAGATACATTAAAATCAGAAGACTTTAAAAATGTTTCATGAATTTAAAAGTGTAAATGCTATTGTGTTACGTGAATATATTTTGTAATGGTAAAGCCTGGGCTTTTATTGTACCCATTACTCAAATAGTGTACGTTGTACCCAATAGGTTGTATTTCATCCCTCTCTCCCCTCCCACCCTCTTACCTTTTGGAATATATAATGTCTATTACTCCACTTAAAATCAGAAGACTTTGATTAAAACAAATTGTCATTCATTTTATGCATGGAATCATCCAAAAAAAGGCCTTAATAGAAAAGGCTGAGATTTCCTAAAGAGGAAGAAATTCTGCTTCCAGGCTACCTTCAGACTGCACAATCAACTCTTGCCAGAATTTCCAACCTGTTGGCCTGCACTCCAAATTTTAGATTTACCCATACCTACAAACCCTTGAGCCAATTTTAAAAATCATTCTCTCTCTCTCGTGCTCTCTTTCTTTTTATATATATAGCCTATTGATTCTACTTTTCTGGAGAATCCTGACTAACACATGTGTCAAGGAATAAATTCCTGATCTTTTTCCAAAACTTTTTCCTGCCACCCCTTCCACATCTTGGTAGATAATTTTTCTTTTCTATAGTGCAGACCAAATTTAAAAAAAAAAACAAAAAAACTTTTCCAACATCAAAAAATTTGTATGCTATATCCAATCTATCAGGTAATTTTAACTTTCAGCTACTGAAGTTGCTTTGTTACATAAACCTTAACATTATAAAATATATCTAACTAAATCTAAAAGCCAGTATCACACATATTGGGGAAAACAAGGTATTTGCATAAAGGCAAGAATGCCCATTATCATGACTATTATTCTAGAGGTACTGACTCACAAAAATAGACAAGGGGAAGAAATCAGAGAGATAAAAGCTTAAAAGTAGTGGTATAAAAATATACTGGTGGCGTAATTACACCCCTGGAAAACACAGATGTTTCAAATGAAACATTAGCATAAACTACAACAAACAGCACAGGAAAAGGAAGGAGGCATAATAAATTCAGAGGCAGCAATAAAGTTGAAGAGGCTCAGATCATGGCACCTGGAACCAAGGTATCTAGATTTGATCTAGGCTTTAACACTTACTAGCTGTGATTTGGGACAAACTTTAGATCCCGTTGCCACTGTTTTCTTATATGTATAATGGAGTGACAAAAAAACCACATCACAGTGTTGTTCTAAGAAGTTGTTCTAAGTGTTGTCCAATAATTAATATATATTAACCATGAGGAACATTGCTTCAGTATAGAAAAGTTTACTATAATAAGTATATTGTTATTGTGATATTTATTGTTAACATTAAAGTAAATTATTACCAAAATTATATAAGGCAACCCTTTCCAATCCCCTCAGATTGTGTTTCTCTCCCATCCCCACAGTAACCATATCCCTTAGAAAGAAGTTGAAACTATTACTAGAAAAGGTGACATTTTAAAATTATTTTGGGATTTGCCTTTAGTGTTCTTATGGTTTCTTTTTCTAGTGATCCTTAGTAAATTATGATATATCACACCAAGAAGTTAATATTGGAAGATCTGCATATATATTGGGAAGATCTGGTATATTTATAACAGAGATCATTTAAATTTTAAAAAAAATCTTCTGTTTCCAAGATCCATCCATCCTTCATTAAAAACAAAAAAAGGCTAACAGTAAGATTCTATGAGTCTTATATAGCATGAATGAAAACGACAGAATTTGACTTCCTATATGACTTACAGAACAAGTCTCTGAAATGTTATAAAATAAAAAGACCAAAAGGATAACCCAAGGCAGCAATAACACAGCACGTGACATGCTTTCCTCCGGCATAGTCCCTTGATTTGAACAATTTTCTCGGGTATCCATTTTATTAATTTTCTCAGAGATTTCAATTCTCTTATCTAAACTGCTATTCCTGAAACTGGAATGCAGCCTCATAGTTGGTTGGACTCCCACAAAAGTCTTTGAGTCTCAGTGGTCAGAAATGATTTTTTATGTTTATCACTTATGAGACCAGAACTTGTCACATGAAAACTGCAAAAATAAATTGTGATTGAACTGACTGATTGATTAATGGAGCAATGAAATATTGAATACCTAAATGTCTAAGAAAGATTTTCCTAACTCCTGCTCTTTAATATAAGCTTAAGTTAACAGTTAAGTATGTGATGCAAGGAAGGTAACAGCAGAGAAATGCTACAGATTAGTATGGCCCAGGGCTTTGTCCAGAATGTACTAACACTTTCTCGTGCATCTACTTTGAATAGATTCAGCCATGGCGCTTATCCATTGGCATTAGCCACCCATAGAGGAAGACACCTGTTTATAAATGTGTCATTTTTCAACTTGAAATGGGCATCAAACATGTGTTAGCTAATGATTAGAATGCAGGGAGGAATACCCTTATTAACTTTCCTTCAAAATCCCAAAACACACTCAGTGCTGTACCAAAAAATGAGGAAGTGCATTTGATCAACCTTGAATCCACTTTGTCAGTTACCTTTGTGGCTGGGCTAAGAAAAATGTCTGTTTGACAGACATTGTGGTGGCCATTCCATGACAAAATATTCTGTAATGCAATTCAGTGACAAACAGAAAAATATAATTTCAATTTTTGAAAGATACCCTGAATTCTAATAAGCTTGGTATTCTCAGAACATAGAGTAAACAAAATTGACGTCAACTCTGCTGTTTTGCTTTCAGATTTGTGTAATGATTATTTGAAGCTGTATAAAAAAATAGTGCAATTCCAAATTAGAGTACCACTATATTAAAAACTTCTTATAAACATTCTAACATATTTTGGCCATAAAAATAAATACGAAAGCAGATTTAATGCACAAGTATATCAAATATACAGACAGATCTATCTACACAATCTGATTTATTTTTCACTGACATGAAGTCAAGAACCTCTTCACGTACACTTATATAAATTTCACTTATGTCAGACATGCATATATGTCATGCAAATGGCAAGTAAAAAGACAGGCAGGGCCCTCATTTTATATGTTAGCACAAAATTAAGGGAAGGTCATATATTTGAGAACTACAGTCAATAGAAGTCTTGCTAAAGAAAGGAGCAATTAAGTTTCTGGCCCTGTGCACTTGGCCTGCTTTCATCTATCCAACTTTTGGCATTGAGCCCTTAATGGACCTTTTAATTAATACAGACCTTGTGCCTTCCCATTTTCACTTCACCCTGGATTATATATGCAAGGATGGACTTTAGAGGTTAACCCTTTAGAAACAACTATTGGTAAAGGATTACTATGCATGCGCACAGATGCACACCTGTGATTGGCACAGAAGTAGATGTTAGTGTAAGTGTCTTTTCTGTGCTGGGGCCAGAAATTTTCCAGCAGAGTTAGGACTTCAGCTGATCATATAGGCAGGCACCAAAACCAAATAATCATAAACAATGAAACTGGCCAAAGCACAGTCAGATGAACAGGTGTTGAGATAGAATAATAATAAACAAAAAGAAAGATTAAAACCTGTTAGGAAGGCAACATTAGAAATCTGGGCAGAATGAAATACTTCTCTCTTAGAAAGAAAATAGGCAGTATGGTTAGGGCAGCGATAGGATCGCAGCTCACAAGTCTAAATGGGAGTTACAAAATAGAAAGGGACACCAGGAATGTTATGATTTGAGATAATGATGAAGTCTTCCAATGACACAGGAAGGCTCAAACTTAATCCAGGCAATAGCCCTTCAGAGAAATCCATCTCTGCCATAACAAACTTGGCTTATCGGTGGAAATCAAGATGTATTGCATCAATGGCAGTGCTTTCTTTCCAAACTTCTTCCCGAAGACAGGGTACCATCTTGAGACTCGGCTTGGGAAATAGCAGCTCTGCAGTTCGGCTTTTGATGCATGCATTGCCTACAATATTCCAAAGATCGGCATTTTTCTTCAAATTTTTCTCCTTTTCATCTTAAATTTTTTTTTAATTTTTTCTTTGTGTCATGTATTAAATATGTAGAAAGTCAAAAAGTTATTTTTTATGTTTTCTTCTTTGGAAGATCTTGGCAGTGTGCCGAGCACAACTTCATATATATTAGTGACTGCTATTTAATATTAAATATATATCCGCCTCACAAATGGCCATAACAATGTATATTTTGGAAATAAAGGATTCTCTGAAAACATATTATATACTTCTCTATGTTTTACATATGTATTCAATAATCATTTAAATGATATTAATTTGTCCTCAAGATCTATATTCAGTGTTGGGATAGAAGATGAACAGCAATGTGCATCTCCTAGAGCAGAACAGAACTAGCATCTGGCTAGAAATCAGAGGACAAATATCTGGACTCCGCTCTGTCCTAGACTTTTAATAAAACCTTGGCAAATCACTTTACTTGTCTTAGAATATATTTATACATTTCTGTAATATTAGGATAAGACTAACTTATTTCTTGAAATAAGATTCTGAAATTTGATTCTCTGAAAGTACAATTTGGAGTATAAAAATTACATGCTTTCATTAATCATTTAGGTAGCACCTGGATAAAGCTGGCATAAACCAGATTTGTACTCAGGGAAAATAGAAGCTCAAGGCTCTTTTTCAGAATAAAATGTGTATCTGTAACACATTGGACCACTGAATCAGACACATATGTGAAATTACTTAGAATCCAGTCAGAATGTCAAAGGTAACATTTATGTCAAAAGTACGTAAGTGGTAAAAAAAAAATCACTGAGACATATAGAATTACATTCCTTAGACAAGATCCAATGGTTAACACAGGCAGCTGAAAATTAAACCATCGCTAATATGCTCAAACTGGATACCATCCATAACAGGCCCCAAGCTGAGACACAGGGTAGAAACTCGTATCTGGCTTTTACTCAGAAATTAGGTTTTTTTACAGTTGCCTTAAATAGGAAAACTGTATTTTTGCTTGCCTAATCAGCATTTCATTCATAAAGCAACAGATGCCATAGCTTTTGCAGTGTCATGATGATAAGCAAAGAAAAATCTAGTTAAATCAACCTAGTGGTTTTTAAAAATTTTAGATACATTTATGTTATTTGATATATTATTCTGATCATGAAAGCAACATTTTTTTTTAGTACAGACTATTTGAAAAATAGAGAAAATATAAAGAAATTTAATTTATACAAGCTTTACTACACAGAGATAATCTACTCTGGTGTTCCACTACTGTGGGGCTTCTGCCACTATTTTCTGCTTTTTGACATTCAAATCACTTGATTTCATGGAATTTACTGATTCATAGCCTCTGTTTACTCACTTTTTGCTGTGTCTCTCTTTGCACCTGCTTCCTATGTGCTTTACATTCCTACACTGTAGTGAAGAGAAAATGAATAGCTGGCCAATCACTAATCAGCAGAGAAACCTTGTGGGGCAGAGCTTTTGGGCTAGTCCACTTGCTAACCTGGCAATCGGCCGGATAAAGAAGATGACCTCTTCCTTTCCTCAGATGACCATGGCATGGTATGGGTGGATCCTAGTTCCGAAATACTTTAGAAAGGAAATATGGCCATGACACTCACCATGAGACAGTTCAGAAAAGGAAAATTACATGTGATAGAGCACTTGTTGATATTAGTATTTTAAAGGGAATTCTTACAGTATTAACATAGAGAAATAAATCCATAATCATGAGTACACAGTTATGCCTTGCCAACACAAGGACCCTCTACTAAATCCCCCCTAATGACACTGTGGAAGTGTCCATCAATTTTATTTACATTGAGTGAATATCTAAGTCCTAGTTAGAAAATTCTTCTTCCCTCCTTATAGGAATTAAAGATTTTGTTTCTCAAAAATAACATGTAAAAAAAAATGGACAAGGAAAACCTTCTCAATATATTAAGTAGACAAGAATGAGTAATCCTAGATACTTACACTCTATTGAATACATCAGAAATAACTTAGTCTTGTACCAAGGCAAATCCCTAATAAAGTCACCCATAGATACTATAAAGGAAACAACGATTATCATATGCAACTGCATTCCAACACTGAATGAACAATGCACAAGAAGTTAGATGAAACTGTTATTCAAATCTCATTGTGTAAAACTCAGAACAAATTTAAATTTCAATGGGGCTACAAGTACACACCTGTTTTTACAGAGTATTTTTGTTGTTGTTTTTCTTCAGCATCTGCCTTTTTAAGTAAAATTGCCTAAAGAAGATCTGTTCTCCATTAATCTAGAATTTATATCTTAATTGATGGGTGGCTAAAAAGTACATCAATATTATATCATGATCATTTAAATTTTGTCCCATGTAATAATCAAATATTTATAAGAAGTCATTTGATCAGTGTCGGTAGCAGCTGTCTGTGCACAGTCAATTTAATGTTAACAGAATACAGACAGGAGTGTCTTGCACCCCCTATCCCTCACCACTCTCTGACAACTTCTTTAAGCTGGAATTATGTATGTGTAGCAATCTAATTTGGAACTTGGAATGAGTTTTTATTTGAAGCAAAATGTCATTTTCCCCCCTAAATTATTTTTATCTCTACAGTCTAGCACCATGCATCGTTCATGAGTAGTTGTTCAGGTAAATGTGTGGTGAGCTGAAGCAAATGTCTAAAAAGTAATGCTATACTTGCAATTGCTTTCTAAAAAACCAAACACCAGATGGATAATGGAGAAACCATAAAAATGATAACGTATAAGGTGTTAGGTTAAAAAAAACAAGCAGATAAGAAAAGAGAGATGGGAGACGGGTGGCTCAACAGCAACACAGGTTTTTTCCAGGGAGGAAAACCTGTGGAGTGGGTCTCCAGATAAAACTGAAGCCCAGACTGCTTACAGAATTAGGGCAATTTGTAGGGGTTTGGGGTAAGGGTGATGGTTAGTTGGTTGATGGGGGTGAGTAGTTAAGGAATAAGTGTTGTGGTTAGCTAGCCGCTGCTCAACAAGATGCGCTCTGTGGGTCGATGCTGAGCTTGCAAGTTTTCATGTGGTTTGTGTTAGCGAAATGGTGGGGGTCTCTAAGATAGTGTTCCCCGGGCTAACAAGGAGCAGGAAAAACCATGGTGGAAGGTGAAAACCAAAAGCATCCACCCCCACACAGCTTACTGTCTACATTCTCATGATTTAACCATCCCACTGCTTATGTCAATTTGACTTCATGATTCCAGAAAACATGTCCAAAAGAATAACAAAAAAGTAACTTTGGATTACTGGCACTTCCTGGAAATCTCATTTCAATAAACGTCAAATTGTTCAGTTCTTCAATCAAGAGCATAAAATTGCCGTTTACTTCTCCAGTTTCCTCTAAGTCTTCCCCAAATATTCACCTTACCATGTCAGCCAAATCTAAACTATGATCATATATTATACCCTCCCTATCTCCCTAATCAAATTTTCTCATAAAAGATCCTCATTAAACCATATTTGTAAAACTCATAAATAACCCAATTTTCCTTTCCCCCTTTCAAGACATTACTAAGACTTTCTCAAGGTAATGTGCTTCTTTCCCAAGATACAAATATACACAACTTTTTTTCCCAATCAGCTAGTTGTTTTAATGTGAATTTTGATCAGCCATCATTCAACGAAGGATAGAATGAAGTGAGTCTTTTCTGTGTATATATATTTTTCATAGTAAGGTTTTTGAGTTTTAAGCCACACAAAACCTTTACAAATTAAAATAAATATTAAAAAATCAAAAGGAAGCAAATAAAATAATAGAAGACAAATTACTTACATTCTCATATTCTAAGATAAAAAAACTATAAAGAACTGTCATATTTCACACAAATATACTGCTATTACTAACACTGTTATAATTTTGAAGCTAGTGTAAATATTAAAGATTAAAAAATAAGTAAATAAGTGAATATTTTTAGAAACCATAAAATTCAGTTTAAGACAAAAGATATACATATACAAAATAAATGGATCAGAGAAAAATCCAATTAAATTTAAGCTCAAATATAAAAATTCACTTATGATTTTTTTAATTTAATTTTTTTCTATATTACCTATATATTTTCTAGATTATGTATACTGGTGTATAGAAAGTAGTAATTTGAATATACCTGTAATTGTAGAATACAACGCCCTATACCCTAATAAAAGGGAACAGACTTTTTGGAGAAAGGGTTAATATATTATGAGCTTTGAAATGTAGTTGATAATAAAACATTTAATGTCCAGAGACAGACGGGAAATAAAGACTAAGGGAGAGAAGGAGAGAAAGATACAATTTGCTATCAATCTAACTTCTTTCTAGAGTAGCAGTTAAAGAGAAAGGGAAAGGATAAAGCATTTACTTAGGTTGAAGGAGAAATGTACTTATAGTTTCTTAATTTAAAAAAACCCAAAACTGACTTTTATTTTAAAAAGGTAATAAATATAAGATGAGTGATAGAACTATAAATGAATCACCATTTTGCAAACCTCAATTTAAAAATCAACTTGTGAGCCGGGCTCGGCGGCTCAGCCTGTAATCCCGCGCCTTAGGAGGCTGAGATGAGTGGATTTCCTGAGCCCGCGGGTTCGAGACCCGCCTGGGCAGGCAAAACCTCATCTCTACAATAAATCAGAAAAATTAGCCGGGCGTGGTAGCACACGCCTGTAGTTCCGGCTACTCGGAATGCTGAGGGGAAGGATCGTCGGGGCCCAGCAGGTCGAGGCTGCGGTGGCCGGAAGCGGCCACCGCACTCCAGTCTGGGCGACGGAGTGAGACGCCAACTCAAAAAAAATTAAATTTAATTAAATTTAATTTAATTTTAAAAAATCAACTTGTGTAAATGTTGAAAATATATACTAAAACCCTTAGTTGAATGATTGTTGGAGAACAGCATAGTACTTAAGTAAAACAGTACCTACAAGATCACTTATTAATTGCTAGAAAAAAAGTATACTTCTGCAAAGAAAGGGTCTGGTCACTGCTTTAACTAAGTGATCTGACTTAGCATGCTAATAAATGAGCAACCTGACAAAGTGCACTTGTTCATATGATGCATTATGAAGTATATGAAATAACTTCTAAATTATTCTTGCCAAAACCAACAATAACTCAGAACTAATTAAGTCCTTAAACTCAACTTCAAGTATATAGTTTGTTAAGGGATATAGGAACAAGCAAATGACACAAATCAGAAAAGTCAAATAAAAAATGTGGGGCATTTTGAAGGACAATTGCGTGGTTATGACCAAAAATCAAGGGAAAGAGAAGAAAGACTGTTCTTGATTAAAAGCAAATACATAACTCAATGAAACAAAATTTGAATGCAAGTATGTGCAAGGATATTTACTGACATTCCATGATGTCTCCAAAAAAAAAAAAAATTCCATGTATAGAACAAGGAAATATGGCAAAATATTATCATTTTTTAAAGTTGACAGCGGGTATTGTGCTCCGATTCACTTTCCTTTCAAGTTGCAGTATGCTTGAACAGTTCATTATACACCGTTGGGAAAAAAATAAGATTGCTATATTTGAAGTTACCATAATTACCGTCTGTCCGCTTTTTCATAATATGAAATAATTTTGTTTGGCTAATGAGAAAGTTAGCCACATGTATAATAGCATTCCCATGGAAAAATGACACCCAGCTAAGACAAGTAGACAAAATATAAAAACGTGCTTGTTTGTATTAGTGACTAGGTGCAACCTATTTTTCACTAAAAATTCATTAAGGCGTAGCAAACATGGTGTGCACAACTTTTAAAACAATGAAAAATTGAAAAATTTTAACAGCTTTCTGGAAGTATAATTATGTAATTTTTATTGTAGAGTTGAGAAGTTTTAGTAAATGTGTACTACTCTCCAACCGTTATCTCAAGTCTGCTTTAAGACATTTTCATTACTGCAAATTCTTCTCTCAATCAATTTTCAGTCATTCTCTCACATAGCGTCAGAAGAACACTGATTTTTTCCCTGTCTTTATATTTCTCTCTTATCAAAAAGTTTAGCATAAATTAATTATTATTTAGTATTTAGGCTTTTGTGTCTGACTTCTTTTACTTAACATGTTTTTAGTCCTTTCTTGTCACTGCATATTTTAACAGTTAATTTATTTTTATTGATGATTGGTATTCGATTGTATGATGCACTAGTTTGCTGAGCCAGTCACTAAATAATGGACATTGAGTTTACAGTTTAAGGCCATTATGAATAATGATGTATAAATATTTGTATACATGTTTTTGTATGGGAATTTTCAAATAAGTTCTTAGGTAGATTCCTAGGAGGAGAGCTACTGGGTCATGTGGCAAGAAAACATTTAACTTTTTAAGAAACTACTAAGTGATTAAGAAATTTTCTAAGAAATTTCTAAGAAATTTTCTAAGTGATTAAGTTGTTTTACATTCCCACCAACAATGCACGAGGTTTCCAGTCTCTCCACATCCTCAAAAACTTTTTGCATTGTCAATCTTGTTGTTTACAACCACTTCATAAGATCATTAGTGGAATCTAATTTGTATAAAACTTTCTATTTGAAACCAGCCCAGTTACTTCATAGAATTAATGATTACAGTCTGTTTGAATAAACATAGGAATTGACCCTGCCAGTCTTAAAGCTTAAAAGTTACATTTGTCTTATCCGAATTCTTTTCTCAGGAAATTAACTTTCAGGCCTTTAGTATCAAGAAACTAAAACTCACCAGCTCACTACACCCAGACAAAGTGATGTCAGACACATCCTGTTTACTGACTCCTCTTCCTCACCTTTTTCTGTTTCTTGTTTTCTTTATTTCTGTCCCACTATATAAACCCCTGATAGGGAGTGGGATGAAGAGGCAGATTTGAGAAGGACTCTCCAATTCTTCTTGGCTGATGTTACTAAAATAAAAAGGCTTCTTCTTGAAAATACTCATTGTCTCAGTGATTGGTTTTCTGTGCGGCAAACAACGGGACATTGATCGAATCCCTGGTGTTCCAGTAACATATTCCACGAATAATGAAGAAAGTTGAGCATATTTTAAGTTTCATTTGCTGTTCATATATAATCTGTAGTAAAGTGACTTCAAAAATTTTATCACTTTTAACATTTTTTGTCTTTTAATAAATTATTGTTTTAATATAGATATTTTAAGATTTACCTTTTTTACTTAGTATTAGTAATTTGTGTCTTATACATATTTATTCATTTTATCTAGGTTTTCACACCTGTTGGATTAAAGTGATTCATACTTTTCCCCTATAATCCTTTTTTAATTGATAAATTATTTATAGTAAGACCTCTCTTATTTCCAATTTGGTAATTTGTTTCTTCTCTCCTTATTTTTTATTGGGTCTAATTAAAAGTCTGTATTTCTTCTTTTTTTCTCTTTAAAAAAGGATAAGTTTTAGTTACTATTTTTTTCTGTTTTCTACTTTTTTTTTTCATTTTCCACTCAGATATTTACTGTTCATTCACTTTTAGTAACTTTGGATTTGATTTGTGTGTCTTTAGTTTTGCGAAGTGGAATCTAATAATTTTAATGTTTAATGTTTTCTTTTTAAAAAAATAGTTGTTAATGCTGCATATTTCTCTCTAAACATTGTTTTAGCTGCATTCCATACATTTTTTTATATTTTGCAATTCCAATTTCATTCATAGCAAAGTTTTTCCTAATATTTCTCTTAAGATCTTATTTGACCAATGTGATTAAAATTCCACATCTTTAAGGTTTGACAAATATGCATTTTGTTGTTGATTCCTAATAGAGTTCTATTGGGGTCAGAGAGCATACTTCATATGACTTCAGTCCTTTTGATTATATTGAGAATAGTGTTACTGCCTACCATATGATCTGTCTTTGAGAATGCTCCATGTATGCCCGAAAGTAATGTATATTCTGTCATTGTTGTGTGAAATATTATATAGATGTTGATTAGACCCAGTTGGTTGATGGTATTTTTCAAATTTTCTATGTTTTCATTTAGTTTTTTCTATCAATGATTAAAAGAGGATTAAAATATCAATTATATTTGCTGAAATATGTATTTCTTTTCTTCAATCCTGCAAGATTTTGCTTCATATTTTTAAAACTCTAGTGTTAGTACCTTCATAATTAATTGTTATATTTTCCTTATATATTAACCCATTTTAATTTAGATAACCTTTTTTACAACTAGTCACATCCTTTAAAACATATTTTTGTCTGATTTTAATATAGCTAGCTCTCTTTCGGTCACTGATTATATGGTATAGGTTGTTAAATCCAATTACTTAAAATTGAGTTTTATCTTTCAATTTAAAGTAAGTCCCATCTCTTGTAAATAGTACATTGATTTTTTTTAATCATGATAATTAACATGTCCATCACCTTACTTACCTATAATTTTTTATTTTAAGACATGACATTTACTCTTTTAGATATTTTAAAATATATAGCATATTATTATGGACGACAATCACCCTGGTGTTCAAGAGTTCTCAAAATCTTTCTATCTGAAACTTTGCACCCATTGATAAACAACTCCTTGTTCGCTCCCCTTTCCCCAGATTTTGGTAACCCTTCTTCTACACTCTTTTTCTTTGAGTTCAAATTATTCAGTTCCACATATAAGTGAGATTATGCAACATATGTCTTTCTGTACCTGGCTCATTTTACTTAGCATAATGTCTTCCAGATTCATCTCTGCTGTTGCTAATGATAGAATCTCCCCTTTTTACAGCTGAGTAGTATTCCATTGTATATATGCACCACATTTTTTTATTCATCTGTTGATGACATGTAGGTTGTTTCCATATCTTAGCTTTTTTTAAAATGTTGCAGTGAATATGGCAGTGCCAATATCACTTAAACATAGTAACTTCAGTTCTTTTTGTGAAAGACCCACAAGTGAGAGTATTCTGTCATATGGTAGTTCCAGGTTTAGTTTTTTGAGGAAACTTCATACTGTTTTCATAATGGCTATACTAGTTTACAATATCATCAACAATGTATAAGAGTTGTCATTTCTCTGCTTCTTTATCTTTCATTTATTTTTTAATTTTTTAAAAAAGCTTTCCTAACTTGTAAAATGATATCTCATTATGGTTTTAATTTGCATTTCCCTAATGATTAGTGATGCCAGGCACTTTTTTTCATAAACCTATTAGCCATTTGTATGCTGTTTTTTGAGAAATGTCTGTTTAGTTCCTCTCTTTGTTTTTAAATTGGGTCTTTTGTTTTCTTAACTATTGAGTTGTTTGAGTTCCTTATATATTTTAGATATTGTATGATTTGTAAATACTTTTCCTATTCTGTGCCTTGTCTTTTACTTTGCTGATTGTTTCTTTTACTGTGCAGAAGCTTTTCCATTTGATGCTATCCCATTTGCCTATTTTTGTTTTTGTTGCTTTTTAGAGTCATATCCAAACAAACATACCAACAAACAAACAAAAAACAATCATTGCTCAGACTGATGTTGTGAAAGCTCTTCCATATGTTTTCCTCTAGTAGTTTTGTTTTTGTTTTAGATCTTATGTCTTTGATTCATTTTATTATTTTATTGTTTTACGACTTAAGTCTTTAATTAATTTTGTGTTGATTTTTGTATATGATTTAAAATACAGTTGAATTCCATTCTTCTGCATATGTGTAGCTCGTTTTCTCAACACCATTTATTGAATAGACTGTTTTGTTTTCCATTGTGTGTTCTTGGCGCTTTTGTCAAAAATTAGTTGATTATAAATGTGTGGGAATATTTCTGGGGTTTCTATCCTTTTTCATTGATCTATGTGTCTGTTTTTCAGCCAGAACTACAATCACTTTATAATTTAAAGTCAAGTAGTATGATGCCTCCAAATTTGTTTTTTTATGCTAAAAGATTATTTGGGCTATTGGGGATCATTTGTGATTCCATATGAACTTAAGTATTCTTTTCATTTCTGTGCAAAAAAAATAATAGAATTTTGATAGAGATTGGGTTGTATCTGTAAATTACTTTGTGTCATGTGGAAGTGTTAGAAGATGGGGCCTTTAAGAGGCATTTGGTTACAAGGCATCCATCCACATGAAGAGATTAATATAACCTCTTGGGAGTGAGTTCTCACTCTACAAAACAAGATTAGTTAGTTATTGTTAAAATGGCTGTTATAGTAAGGCTGTCTCTTGTTTCTGGTCTGTTTTCATGCACCTGCTTTCCCTTCTACTTTCTGCTACAAGTTGAAGCAGTACAAGGCCCTCACCAAATGGGCTGTCCAGGGCAATCCCTTTGTGTCCCCTACCACTGTAGGAGCTTTTCTGTCCTCTCAATAAATCCTACTTTAAAAAAATGGGCTGCCCAATATCGGACTTTCTAGTCTCCAAAATTATTATACTGAGACGTGGTGGTGTTAGTATACAAATAACTAAAAATGTGGAAGCAACTTTGGAACTGGGTAATAGGTAACGAGTAGAAAAATTTGGAGGAGCAAAGTAGAAAATAGAACCCTTTACTTCTGTAAATGGATCATGAAGGATGATTCTGGTAAGAGCTAGAAGACAAAAAGAACAATGAAAACTTAAAACTTAGAGATTGCTAAGTGGTCAAGACCAGAATGCTGATGGAAATATGAACAGTAAAAGGCATTCTGATGATATCGCAGGTTAAAATGAGGAATATCTTATTGGGAACTGGAATAAAGGCCATCCTTGTTATACATTAACAAAGAACTTGGCTGCACTGTATCCATATTTTAGGGTTTTGTGGAAATTTCTAAGCAGAAAGTGTTCAGGTTGCTATGTGGTCATTTCTAACTGCTAACAGTGAACTGCTAGAAAACAGGAAAGCTGGATGGAAAGATTTGGAAAGTTTGTAGGCTGGTCTTATGGTAGAGAATAAAAGAGAATTTTCAGAGGAGAAAACCAAGGGGGTGGCCCAGCAACCTTTTGCTAAAGAGATTTGTGTGGATAGAACAAAGACAGAGGCTATTATTCATCAGGGCAAGAGAAAAAAGACCCTGATGGCAACTTAGAGGCCTTCTGGGATGTCCCTTCCATCACAGGTTCAGAAACATTGGAGGGCAGAATGGTTTGGGGAAACTAGCTTGGTATACACTCCACAGGGTCACTACCTTGGGCCACTTCAGGATGCTGGTCCATACAGGATACTGATGTCATTGTTGAAAGGCTCCAGGTGTGATTCATGCTGAAGTTTGGAGAGCACAAGCAGTCAACCTTGGCAGCATCTACATCCAAGTTGTGCTAATTCAGCAGGCATGTATAATGCAAGAGTTGTAGAGGTATAGCACCCTTCACATAGATTTCAAATAATGTGTCAAACTGCCTGGAAGCTCTGTCCCTGTTGTAGAGTCGCCTCTAGAATGCTTAGTAGAACTATGGCTACAGGACCACTGCCTTCTGGACCCAGAACTATAAAGTCATCAGCAGCATGCAATTCCAGTCTGTGAAAGCTGCTGGCACCTGCATGCAACTCTAAGCCTATGAGAGCAGCCACATGGACTGCATCCAGCAGTGCCATAAGGGTGGGTTGTCCAAAGCCTTGGGAGCCCACCCCTATCTTAGTGTACCCAGGAAGAGGTCCATAGAGTGAAAGATTATTCTGGAGCATTAAGATTTTATGTCTGCCCTACTAGTTTACTTTGGACAAATTACTCTTTTCTTTTTACCTATCTCACCCTTTTGAAATGACAATGTTTCCTCTATGCCTGTCCCACCATTTCACTTTGGAAGTAGATAAATTTGTTTTTGATTTTACAGAATTGCATCCGAAAGAAACTTGCCTTGGTTCTCTCAGATGAGATTTTGGACATTGGACTGTTGAGTCAGTACTAGAATAAAATTAGGACTTTTGGAACTATTGGGATGGGATTCATGTATTTTGTGTTGCAGAAGGACATGAGTTTTAGAGAACCAAGGGCAAAATGCTATGGATTGGATATAGTTCATTCCCATTGAAACCTATATTGAGGCTTGGTCCCCAATGTGGCAGTGCTGAGAGGAAGTGTTTTTAAAGGGGGATTAGGTTATGAAGACAGATTAATGTCTTTCTCTTGAGACTTGGTTAGTCCTCATGGGACTAGAGACTCATTCTTGCAAGAGTGAGTTGTTAAAAGTGGTACTTCCTCTCCCATTTGGCCTTTTTTTGCATAGCCACAATTCCCTCTGTGTCTCTGCCAGGTTGTGATGCAACATGAGGCCCTCACCAGCAGGCCACCAGATGCGGCTGCCCAATCCCGCAATTGCCAGCATCCACAACCCCGAGACAAAATACATTGACAAGCAGTGTACTTGCTTTTTGGAAAAATTTTGACAACGTCTTCATGCTGCCAAAACAGGAAGTACATCACCATCAACTTAAATAGGGGAATTTACTTCTAGTTCCTTAAAAGATTTAATTTTGTTTTCTAATTTTCTTTTATTCCCTTTAAAGATGAGGGGAACAATTCAGGATTTGGAAGATAAGTGGTCAGGACACAGGTAAAATTTGGGCCTCCCTTTTGTCCCCATTTCACCTGGTTTGAGATCAGGTACGCTTATTAATGTTATATGCCCCTCTTCCCTGGCGGTGTCCCGCTACTGCCAAACCCTGTCTTATAGTATTATGATATATATTCAGGGTCCACTTATAAGTGAGGACATGTGGTACTGAGTTTTTTGCTCCTGTGACAGATCACTGAGTATTGTAGACTCTAAACCCATCCAAGTTGCTGGGAAGCCCATAATTGTGTCCTTTATGACAGCATAATATTTGATTATGTATATATACCACAGTTTTTTAAATCAATCCACTTTTGATGAGCAGCACAGTGGTTTCATGTTTTTGCTTTTGTGAATAGTGCTGCAATAAACATGTATGTGAGAATATCTTTTTTATAAAATGATTTGAGTTCCTCCAGGTATATTTCAAGAAGAGGGATTTCTGGGTTGTATGGTCAATTTTTAGATCTTTTAGGAACTGCCACACTGTTTTCCACAGACGTTGTACTAGTTTACACTCCCACCAACAGTGTAAAAGTGTTCCCTTTTCCCCGCATCCTCTCCAGCATCTGTTGTTTTTTGAATTATTGATGATGGCCATCCTGACTAGAGTTAGGTAATATCTCAGTGTGGTTGTAATTTGTATTTCTCAGAATGGTAAAGAATATTTGTCAGTTGTTTATCTGACAAAGGCCTAACACCCAGGACCTACAAGGAACTAAAAAATGCTGAGAGGAAAAATAACCAAACAGTCCTATTAAAAAGTGGGCAAAAGATATGACTAGACACTTTCTCAAGAGAAGACATACAAGAAGCCAACAGATACATGAGAAAATGCTCAGCCTCACTAATCATCAAAATGATTTTATTTTAAATAAGCTTCCTTTCTAATAGCCATTCACTTCTTTCCATTCACAGTGAATTTGGTAAATTCAGTAAGTAAAGAAAATAATCAGAATTTTCATTAAAAACTTGGATGAAGTTGTAATGAAATAAAAATGCTCCTTCTGTCTTTAAGGTACTTTTATACTCAAAAGTAAGATTATAACTACTATTCCTAAATGGACATTTAAGTATATAAATTGATTACAATGCTAAGAAATAAAAAATAAAGAAATGCATAAAACTGTAGAGAATAGTGTTTCGGTTGATTCTAAGGAAAAATTAAAGTAATTATACAATAATTTGGGCTAAAAATGTTCCTTGACTTATTACAATTGTAAGAATCTTTGGGATGCAAATAAAGTAGCCAGAAAAATAGAAAATAATTTAAAATTATTTAAGTTGGCTAGATAAATCATAAATAAATATAAATAAATAATGTTTTCCTATTGTATAATCAATATCCAATCAAAAGTTTATGTGGTACCTTATACTGCCATCATTGTGTGTTTTGGGATTGCATATGTGAATTGCAAAAAATAAGAAAAAAATTTTCCTCCCAATACATTTCCTTTGTACGCTTTATTTAAAATCACTGTTTCAGTTTCTTTACCTGCAACATAATTAAAATAAAGTTCTTTTGATGTTGATAACACTCTTGGCACTCAGTAAGTTGTAGGAATTATTAGAGAAGATAGTACTAATAGTAGTAGTAATGAGAGCAGAGATAGTACACACAGCAACAAAAAGGTCATGGACACTACCTCTGAATATTGAGTCAAAGTATTTCATATGTGAACAACACAAATCATTGTATTAATAAGTGTTACAGGAATGGAAAGCTTCATCTGTTAAGAGTTGTGTTTTATATGTGGCAGCAACCATAGGGAAATTACACTGGGTTATTAAGACAAGCTTGTCCCTTTGATTTGGTGTATCTCAAACTGTGACATAAATAGAAAACCATTCCTATTTCAGATGACATGGAAAACAAAAAGTCTTTTTTTAATAGTTCTTTTAGCTTTAACATGTCTCTCTGAAAACTTAGGAAAGTCAGAATAAGATCTTAATTCTGCAACCAAATGCTTGAGGTTGAAGCCCAAAATGCACAATAAGAAATCATAGAAAGTTTCCATTGCATATGTTCCTTTAAATCTCAAAATAGAAATGTAGTTATGTACAATGTAGAAAACATGCTTTAGGACACCGCAGCCTACTGAGAACTTTTAATGATGCAACAAAGCATCTTACTACATACTCACAAAGAAAGACTGTGACAATTTGCATTCAAAAACAAACAACGACCCTATGTGAAAAACACATTCTTTTATTCATGCAATATATATATATATATATATATATATATATATATAAGTCTTAAATAAGAACAATAATTACAAAAACTCATAAAGGAGATTCATTTCAAGCAATTTTGTTAAACACATATTTATCGGATGAATGAGCTCCTTTAAGGCACTCTTACTGTGTTAAGGACATGTCATGAATTTTTTAACTGCTTAATAATGCATTTGCTTCAGGGGTGACTCAGTTTAATAAACTATATAAGTTGAAATAAATTTTATCACAGATTTATATGGAAATAGATATTCCAATTTCTTACGCACTGTTTTCTCTATTAATAAGCAGCTTAATATTACCAAGGGACAAAAGAACAACAAAAATAATTCACATACAGAGAAAAACTCCAAGAAAAAGCATTGAAAAGCACCTCTAAAACAATTTTTTGTATTAAGATTATGAATAAGTCTTGGAATTATATGCAACTGTGTAATGAGCGTTTTTAGAAGGCAAGTGTTCATACATTTCATCACATTATCAAACTAGAATATGGTCATGAACATATATTCTATGTGATGTTACCAGATGAACTCTCACACCAATACCCAGCAACTTCTTGAGGAGGCACATCTAGGATTGGTCAGAGGTATGTGGACACAAGCAAAAAGTATTGGTTAAGAATATAAACAAACATATGGGGAAATAACTTACTATAGCGGTACTCTTCCCAAAACTTAAAAACACAAAGCCAAAGTAGTACAAACACAGTCTGAAAATTTTACCTCAAAGAAAGAGACCAATACTTCAAATAATCAGAAAATTCTGGCCGAAAGTACAAGAATATTCTGGGCCAGAGCTGGCTGGTCAGAAACTGAAGTGAAAGCTGAACACTAGTAACAATTATCATCTCATGCCTCTTTTTAACTGAAAAAAGTATGTAGTGCTACCATTTGTATTTGATAAGACTAATTAGATGTGGATTTTGTAATTATGCTTGGATGTCCACTTCCAAACCCATGTTTTGTAATTTATATACATTTAACCCAATCATGGCAATTTTAATGAATGTCAGAAGACTTGGAAAGTAATTCTAGCGACTTATAAGACTGCGATACACTATCTTTTTTTAAATGACCTAAGAAGTGAAAACTACATTATCAATGAGTGTGCTTGAATTAAAATAAAATGTAGTTTAACTCAGTCTTGTTAGGGAGTGAGTTAAAAATAAAGATAACAATGTTTAGGTTTCTACTTTATTTGTTTATACGACCTTGTTAACTTGGTATCATTAGTCCAGACAGATTTGTTTCAAGGTTATGTAACCCATCAGTGACACTCAAACATTACCAATTTATATGTAGTTTTCAATTTCTTGACTTTATACATAGATCAACAACATTCTGTTTAAATAATTCTATTTGTTTTTCTAACTATGGCGTAAGTCACTGAGACAAGAGTGAATTTCATCTTAAACTATCTACATATTTCTGTTATTTTTTCATATCATTTTTTTGGTGAAAAAATGTTTTAAAACTTAATCCACCTTAAATTAATAGATGGGATAATACTTCCATTTATAGTGTTAACATCTTATATTTTTATTATTTATTCAGCATGACTGGGGTACCTTTCTTCAATAAAGGGAAGAGAGTTTTCTCACATTGCAATTTCACTTTTGAGTCTTGGCAGTTTCCTTGGTTCATGTTTCCTTTAATGATAAATGAGCACAATGGCTAGTGTTGACTGTGCAGTGAGGATGGAAAAAATCAGTACTGCTTTGACCTCTATGGATGATTGACTATAGCAGCCAAAGCTAATGACTGTAGAAGGAGCAGTCTTTTATTGCTTTTTAAACTTTAGGACATATGTTAGGACAGTAAAAAGCTAACACAGTGGGAGCTACTGACATTGTATGCTGTTTTTCTCTCTTTAAGAGATTATGCAACAACAAAGAATAAACAATAAAGAAACATTAACTACCAAGGGCCCTTTTCTCTTTTTGGCATTCTGTTTACTATTCCAAGGTGAAGAAGCCAGATTACAGAATTCCTATTTTAAGAAACCACATAGGGGAACTAACTTAAGTTAATGGATACGTAGTTCATGTAGCAATTCACTCCCAAGCATTATTTTACAAAGGTTCTGAAAACAAATACTGATAATTTGTGAATATCAGCACGAATCTTTCATCTCACGTAGTTATAAGGTCCAATGGTGTCAGTGACTTTCAAGATTATCACAAAAGAGCACAGATGTTTGTGTAGCCTTGATATGTTTAAAAAAAAAATGTTCTGGATTGAGTAAGATTACTTTCTTGAAAAGGCAGACAAGGAAAACTGAGGTATGATGAGGACACCTAGATGGCTACACATATTAGTGAAAAACAAGCCTGACAACCCACTAGGTAATAGCTGTGCGGTACCCTCATGCCTAGAATGCTATCTGAAACACTCAGTGGTCAGCCCGCTCAGCAGTGCAGAGGGTTATAAAGGAATACGGTGAGTGAAAATCAGAGCTGAAAATTCACCAAGCCTATTACAGTAAAATTGAAAATCATCAGAATCAGGTAACTGAATATTCCACTAATCAGAAATTCAACTAAATAGGATCATTTGAGAATATAATACATACTCAGCACTCTATCCTTGTATATAATATGTACAACACACATGAAGACTCAAAATGGATAGGAAGCTTTATTCCCATTCTCGGTGAGAATCCAATGTAAAAGAATGCAAAATTAAGAGGAAAACTGTACATTGGCTTGTTCTCATCTATAGCAACGGATTTTATTTATAACATAATTTGGGAAGATCTTGAGCTGAGTCGTAAAGCCAGTACTAGTGAGGATTGAGAGAAATGGAAGAGAAAAAAGGAGTTTAGGTATTTGCTGGGAAGAGAAACTCACGTGCAAGAAGAGGCATACTTTAATCAGTAGAGTAAAGCAAAACGGAAAAGGCCTGGAAGGAAAGACAGAAGTATTTTGGGGTTGGCAAAAAGGTGCCATTGAAGACTTTGGAGGTTGTGATGGGCTGAACTGTGCCCTTCTGAAATTCACATGTTAACCCCAGCGCCTCACAATTTTACTTTAGACAAGAATCTTTAAAGAGATAGTTTGTTAAAATAAGACCATAGTGTGGGTCTTAATCCAATCTGACTGGTATCCTTATAAGAAGAGGGAATTTGGACATCTAAAAAAGAAACACTAAAGTGCAGAGAGAGACAATCTGGGAAGAGGTAGCTGGAGAGCAGCTGTTTGCAAGCCAAAACAAGATAGATGCCTCAGAGGACACCAGTTCTGCCAACACCCTGATTTGGGACTTCGAAGCTACAGGTCTGTGAGAAAATACAGTTCTGTTGTTCAGTCACCCAATCTATGCAATTTTGTTGTGGTAACCTGAGCTGATTGAGACAGAGGTGAAGAGTATATTATGTGAAAACAGTTCTGAGAATATGAACTATTTTTGTTTTTTTCTACAAAGGAAGGAGCTATGCGTTGGAAGAACAGGACGAGCTTATTTATTTTTCCATCATCAAATTATCTTCTGGATTTTGAACTCTCTTGTGCCACTATCAACTCTTGATAGCATTATTAGTAAGGAATTCTAACACTATTACTATGTATGAATTATCCATATTGCAGAAAGAAAATATACTATAAAAACTGTAAATAGAGAAGTACAAGACGACACCCCAAAAAAACCAAAATTATCTTTTGGAGGGTGGGCTCCTTTTAGTACAGGCTTTTTTGACAATATGTAAGTGTTCTAGGAACCAATGGGCATCAGTGTACCAGCTAGCATTGTTGTGAGAGGCTGTTTGGCTTCAGTGAATTTCTTTTTTTTTTTCTTTTGGCGATTCTTTCAATGCATTTGCCCATTTCATGATGTGTGATTTAAGAGCACCCCTACCCATAACACGCTGAGTGATCAATAGCTTTTGACCAAAAAGGGCATCATCCTCATACCCCACCCTCCCTATTCACTTGATTGCACCCTGAGCATCTTTTTTGTTGTTGTTGTTTATTTCTCCGATATATATAAAAAAAAGAAAAGCCCTCAAAGGGAAAGATTTTGCCACTGTGCATTGTGAAAGAAGTGAAACAAAAAAACAGCAGATGCACTAAAAGGCACCAAATTAACAAGTTCAAAAACTGTTTTGAGCAGTGGAACAAGCATCTCAATAGGTGTGTATTGTATCAAACAGAGAGTACTTTGAGGGTGACTGAAGTTTAAACATGTAAGAATAAATGCACAATTCTTAATGAATAAATTCCGAGTTTTTTGAGGGCCCCCTTGATGGTCATTTAACTGTAGAGTAATAAAATCTGTGCTACCATCAGCAAATGATAGTAGGGCACACATTTTTAAAAACCTTTTGTTTAGACTCCTATTTTAACATTATTTTTTCCACAGAATTAGGATAAACAATTCCAAAAGTCATATGAAACCAAAAAAGAGCCCAAATAACCAAAGCAATCCTAAGGAAGAAGAAAATGACATGAACAGACTAATTATCAATGAAAGGTAGATTAAAAACCCAATGAGATACTACTTTAGACCAGTTAGAATGGCCATTGTTAAAAAGTAAAAAATTGATAGATGTTGGCACAAACGCAGTGAAAAGGGAATACTTATACACTGTTGGTGGGAGTGTAAAATAGTACAACTTCTATGGAAATTTCTCAGTGGATTAATAAATGTACCATTCATCAGCAATCTCACTACTTGGTATCTATCCAAAGAAAGAGATGTCACTGTAAACAACAACAACAAAAACATCAACAACAACAAAAAAACACTTGCACCCACATGTTTATAGCAGCATAATTCACAATTGCAAAGAAGTGGAATCAACCTACAACCTAAATGTCCATCAATTGATCAGTGGATATTAAAAATGTGATACACACACAAACACATCATGCGGTACTACTCAATCATAATAAAGAACAAAATATTGTTTTTCCAGCTACTTGGATGGAATTGGAGACCATTCTCCTAAATTAAATAACATAGCAATGGAAAACCACATAGCATATGTTCTCAATAATAAGTGGGAGCTAAGCTAATGGTATGCCCAGGCATACAGAATGGCATAATAGATATTGGAGACACAGAAGGGGGAAGGATGGGATGAAAAAATCACTTTTAGAATACAATGTGCAGTGAGGGAGGTGATGGGGATACACTTAAAAAGCCCAGATTCTTCACCACTGTACAAAGCAACCATGTAACTAAAATTCACTTGTACCCTCAAAGCTGTTAAAATAGCAAAAATTATGCTAAAAAATAATAGTCTTGTTGATCATAATAATGATTTCCCCTGAAAAGGGTTATTTTGATAGTTGCTTTAATTCTCCACATTACTCTCATAATAGAAAATTATACCATATTAGGATAAATGCTTTTTAAAATATTTCATACATCCATTTCATTTGTCTCCCACATTCTCAAGAGCGCCCTCAGGAACAGTGGTCTGTTAAGTCCTTTCCCTGAAATTTTTAATCAAAATGCAATGTAAGTCATATCACTTCTTTGGGGTCTGTATTCTCATTTATAATGTTTGTGAGTTAACTGTTGTTCTCTATTATTAAGAGGATCTAAAATACTAAAGCTACAACAGTTTCAAACCTCAATTTTTTTTTTTTTTGAGTTGGTGTCTCACTCCGTCACCCAGACTGGAGTGCAGTGGCCGCTTCCGGCCACCGCAGCCTCGACCTGCTGGGCTCCAGCGATCCTTCCACCTCAGCCTTCCGAGTAGCCGGAACTACAGGCGTGCGCTACCACACCCGGCAAATTTTTTTGATTTATTGTAGAGATGAGGTTTCGCCTGCCCAGGCGGGTCTCGAACCCGCGGGCTCAGGCAATCCACTCACCTCAGCCTCCCAAGGCGCGGGATTACAGGCTGAGCCACCGAGCCCGGCTCAAACCTCAATTTTTAAAATAGCAATCTGATTAATCACTTTCTACTTAAAACATGTTATCTTTTCACATCTTTTAGAATCAGTGCCAATTGTTTATGTTATATGAAACCCTGCATAATTCCATCTCTGCATAATTTTCCAACCTCATCCCCCGTCATGCCTCCAATCTCCATCACCCATGTATAACAAGTGTATGTCCACATTCCACTAAAAACAAACTTCTTTCAGGTCCTAGAATCGACCACATTCTCTCATCTGTAGGCTTTCTTATGTGCTATTTCAATCGCCCATCTTTATTTTCCATTTTTTGGAGATGGTATCTCATTGTATTGTCCAGGCTGGAGTGCAGAGGAAGGATCATAGCTCACTGCAGCCTCGACCTTCTGGGCTCAAATGATCCTCCTGCCTTGGCCTCCTGAGTAGCTGGGACTATAGGAGTGTGCCACCATTCCTGGCTAATTTTTAAATGCTTTTTGTGAAATGAAGTCTTGCTGTGTTGTCTGGTTTCAGACTCCTGACCTCAAGTGATTCACCTACCTTGGCCTCCCAAAGAACTGAGATTACTGTGCCTGGCCTGACTTACCTCTTTAATAGTTCTTTAATTAAGCCAATATAAAGCCTGCTTTCCACAAGCTGTGCAATGAAGAAAAATAACAAGTTCCAAAGTTCTGTCTCTTTTTTCTTGAGAATGCACAGATGTTCACTGAGCTAGAAGACTGAATTAGCCCTTATTAAATTAAATATTATTTTTTTCACCACATGCCTCAATGTACCCTGACATGGGACTTCTAACAGCAACTGGAATTCAAGGGCTAAAGGATCTGTAGGTAGCGTTCTATCCCACTTTGCCATGGTTCTGCAGAAGCAGAATAGATGGCTTCATTTCTTAGCCTACCATCAAAACATTCTATGTTCATTTGGATCTAAGTTATTCAATTTTTAGCAGTTTTGTTTAACGACATTAGAGATACTTTGGTTTAACCTTATTTATTCATATATACTTTTGAAAGAAATAGAAAGAATATAAATGACAAAAAATTCAATATAAATATACATTTTATAGCAATAACTTTAGCTTCTCAGAGAAGGAAAACAAATACAATCATTGTGAAGGTAATGAATTCTTTCAAAGAAAGCCAAAGGAGATTTTTATTCAAAAATCTTCATAGAAAGAAAAAATATATTGTTTAAATTATACTGAAAAACTTAATAATGAGTATAAATAATTAACTTCTATAAAACAATGTATTTACATGCAATTTAAAAAAAAAATTTGTTGTAGTTTAAATCAGGGGCACTGGAATTCAAATACAACATATAAAATTAAAATACAAACAAAACACTGGAATTAAAATTAAAAAATTAAAGACAAAGTGATCTATAAAATAGCTTGCTAATCTAATAGGCTGTCCTGAATATAGTACTATTGTGAAAATAATGTCCTGTATAGTTAAATTTGCTTAGTTTAACATGTTTGTCACCCATATGTGATTTTAGGTACATATGTGATATTTTCAGGGTATGAATGTGATTATTAGGTACATATGTGATATTTTCAGGATATTAATGTGATTATGTGTGTGTGTATATGTTTTCGTGAAAGCACACATCTTTATTTGTGAAACATAAAAATGAAAAATGTGAAACAAAGAACTCTAAAATGCAGCTCAACAATTTATATTCTTAAGACTGAGACTTTTTGCACCTTTCTATTAACATGATATCAAAGTGAAGACTTCCACTTCAAAGAAACTAGTTATAGATGATAAAATCTAGAGCAGCTTGTAAAACTATAGGTCACCAAAGACTAGAGCCTCAGTATGTTTTATTGATTCTACAGCTTGCCAGTAATTTCAGGCTTCAGGAGAAAGAAGTGAAATAATCTAAAATGGCATAAAAAAGTGAAGCCCTGAGTTGACTTGTAATTTGAACAATAGGAGAATAAATAAATTGAAGGAGACATTATTATATCAACAAATAGTTGTGTTTAAAAAGAGTCTTAATGGCCATCAGTGCCAACTCTCTATTATACGGATGAAAAGATGAGTAATTCCTTGTTCTGGTTCATACACGTGGTTACTAAAAGAACTCAGATTCTCAATGCCCTAAGTTAATATGATTTGCCCTTAGGACACTAGAGTTCCGATAACCAATAAATAATCTTATCAGCTGGCTGTGAAATTTAGTGAGATATACAGGAGGGTGAACCGCTAAAAAAAAGGGTGGATTCCTTGTGGTAAAGGCTTCCCCAATTAGGAAAATGTCCCAGGAACCCACCAGCATCAGTGGACCAGCTAACATTGCTGTGAGAGGCTGTGTTCGGCTTCAGTGAATTGTTTTTGGAGATTCTTTCAACCCATTTGCCCATTTCATGATGATTGATTTGCAAGCACACCCTTCCACACTGCACTGAGTGTTCAGCAGTTTTTAATCAAAATCAGCATGACCCTGTTGCCTCCCTATTCACCTGATCTCACCTGAGCAACATTTTTTTTTTTGTCTTCCCATATGAAAGAAGCCCTCAAAGGAAAATATTTTGCCAGTGTGGAAGAGGTGATGCAAACAAAGTCAGTAGCACAAAAAGGCATCAAAATGAATTCAAAAACTGCTTGGAGCAGTGGAAAAAGTATTTCGATAAGTCTTTTGCATCAGATGGAGAATACTTTGAAGGTGACTGATGTTTGAACATGTAAGAATAAATACACAATTTTTTTAATACATAAACTCTGAGTTTTTTTAATTCTCCCTTGTACAACGAACAAGATAAATGAAAAAATAAATGTAAAACTATTGTTTACCTACTATCCACCCCCACAACTAATCTTGCATTTTTCTCTCATTCATTTGGAGGAGTAGAAAGGAAATATTTTTAATATATTATTTCTGTTATCAGTTTAATAAAATGAATATTGAAACAATTATTTACATATTATTTATAATCAGAGCAAATGCTTATTATTTATATTGCATGTGCTAAAATCACAGTAAGAGCTCTACATATAATAGTTAATTTCATATTTATGATTTAGATATTTATCTATAGATGTATAGATTAGGAAGCTGTAGTTTGGAGAACTTAGTTAATGAAGGTCATAGAGTTATTCAGATGAAAACCCAGGTCTCAACTCCAGATTTGTCTGACATTAACATTTGTGCTGTTAGCCATTTCATATGCCACTTCAAAATTCCTT
Organism: Tarsius wallacei; assembly: GCA_963574415.1. Lineage (NCBI taxonomy): Eukaryota > Metazoa > Chordata > Mammalia > Primates > Tarsiidae > Tarsius > Tarsius wallacei. The sequence goes on from CAUYQG010289758.1 coordinate 30,339, forward strand.
CTTTCTAGATGCCACATTTACTCAGTATATTCACGCAGATCCTTGAATGTGTGCTGTTTTAGCTGCTCTCAGATAGAATGACCTTAGAGTGTGATCACTCTTTATGGGTGCTATACTTTTTACATGATCTGTGTCAGTAGTAAAGACTACATTTTAATAGTAGTCATAAGAAAGCACAGATATAAGTATAAAAGGTTCTATTGTTAACAACTATCCTACTATTGTTTATTCATTCCTTGGAAGACTTTGCATTCGTAAAATATGCTCAAATAGTACATACTAATCAAAAACGATGGTGTGCATAACTCATGTGTTGAGTAAATGTTGATTTCCATTCTCAGTTCCAAAAGTAGTATATCCATGTGGTTCCCAAAACCCATATGCATTAACCCTCTTGAATAGCTCCCTCTTTTCCACATTCTTCTTTTCTTGTGCTTCTAACATCACATGAGCTTTATGGTCCCCATTAAACCAATATCAGTATCTCAAGCAATCATAGTCAGAAAGACAGTGTAATATTGTTGTGTGTAGATTCCTGGCAAAGTTAAAGATAGTTAATTAGCAGAAGATGATGTTGACTGCAAAGATAGGACAAAAACTCTGGACGAAGAGTCAATAATTCTGAGACTTCACTCTGGACCTCAGAGTCACATGATCTCTCTTCTTAATTCAAACTTCTTCACTTAAATGAGGCACTAAGATTCCAATTTTTACTGAGGTCTAGATAGTTTTTGCATTCAGTTTAATATGCTCCTATCAACCCTTCTACACAGTATAAAACTTTAGCATGTAAGTTATCACATATTTAGTCTCCAAAAAAAAAGTTTATCTCATTAAAAAAGCATTAGGAGGTTTTTTTAATGGGTGGGAGGGCTCTCTTTAATTTTCTCTCAATGTTAAACTTGAATTTTGAAAGAAAAAAAATGGTATGCTGAGGAAAAAAATAGGAAAAAATAAATCATTTAGAAATAGCCGGTAATCCTACTTACATTAAGTGAAGAATACAGACAGAGCAATGATAAAAAGAGTGAATGGTCTGAGAGTTAATTCCTATCGCAGCCTTAGAGGAAGCCTGTTGTTTCATGAAGATGCAGCTGTAGAATGAACACATGCAATGTATCATCAACAAAAATGCCATCTCTCGTTTGGCAGAAAATACCAGTTGGTTAACATATAATTATTATTGACTAAAAATAGCCTTTGTGGTAATTATCTCAGCTTAGCTTTATTTCCTCAGATGATTATATTTCAGCATGGTGTTTGTGTGTAACAACAACCATTTCTGGGTACATAAACACAAACCGTGAAGAGTTGCCTTTTTTCTAGTTTCAATTCAAGTGCTGTATCTTCATTCCGCATATAACAAATAGTACTTGAGAATCTACAAGATGTCAGTCACTGTAATAAGAGCTGGAGAGGCAAAAATCACATATAAAATGTGGAGCCAGGGGCTGGGTCCAGAAAAAGAGTCATGTTGTATGTAGAAGTACTTTATCCATCACTCACAATTGCCAAGTGCTTCTCATTGCCCTCAGGAATTTATCTATGAGGAATAAGGATTCAATGAACTTTGATGTGGTAAGAATATAGCTTCAGGAAAGAGTAGAGAGCATTTTACAACAAATGGGTAGTCTAAATAACGAAAGACTAATCAATTAGAGAGAGCCTTGTTGGGGAATTCTACAGATTTGATATTCACACATAGGTTTTAAGATAAGTAATCATAGCCGGGCTCGGTGGCTCAGCCTGTAATCCCACGCCTTGGGAGGCTGAGGTGAGTGGATTGCCTGAGCCCGCGGGTTCGAGACCCGCCTGGGCAGGCGAAACCTCATCTCTACAATAAATCAAAAAAATTAGCCGGGCG